>JAOUQT010060890.1:0-10531 GCA_025769995.1 Xyliphius kryptos | reverse complement strand
CTGGATGGGCATGGGGAACCCCCCGCGACCCTCATAAAGGAATAAGCGGAAGATAATGAATGAATGAATGAATGAATTATGTCATATAGAATTAAACAAGCTGCATATGGCTCCTCAAAATTGTGCACCAGTTAGGTCGATAGTAAGGTCCTGACGTGGATGAGAGAGTTTGGTGTGGAAAATTGTAACTGAAGGGGCTGGAGGTGGAGGCGTGTCAGAAAACTGGATTTATTCAGATCACTAGACACGGTACATTATAAGAACTACCGAGCTTTACATTACAGCTCTCTCATGTAACTACGCCGTGTCCATGTCACTCCAGTCCTACCAGTCGATGGATTCTCTCTCCCCATTAAATGTAATGTCACAGCTTATAAGGCTGCACACATCATCTGGCGGAGCAGCATCTGGTGCGCTTATTAATCTACCTTATCAATGGCTCCACCTGTCCTCCCTCCAGCGCCACTGTCACAAAGACCTTGATTGACCTGCGCATAACCTGATTGGTTTTATTCTGCTTTCGTTGGTCTCAACATTGTATATAAGATTGAATTAGTATAGTTATAGTAGTTGTAGTATAAGGCACGAGAGGGTGTGCATTTTTGTATATAAATCACAGGAGAGAGGTGTTGACACAAAGCGGAATCCTGTTACACCTCTTTCCCGTGATTTATTACCAATAATTATCACACCTGTTCCTTCTGCCTGTCTCTCTGGTGAAAGTGTTGGGCACAATCACCTGAATACTAATCACCTGGCCTCCTCCTTACGTTAATTGGTCCCTCCCCTTTCCCCCCTCTGTATTCAAGCTTCACTTCCACTTTACTTTCTTTACAAAGACAAAGAAATAAAAGAAAAAAAAGAGGAAAAAACACACACAATATATACAATACAATACAAAATAAATGCAATGCTTACTATACAATTAGGAGAAATCCCTTTTTTAAGGTGAACATTGATTGCTGAGGAATGGGATAACGGTTTCTTTAAAAATGCCATCTAGTGGTCAGATTACAGAACACTATACATAAACAACATCCGCAACTGACTAAGTGCTTATTTACAATCATTTTTAAATACCGTTCATATTTACAGTATATTTATTTCCCTTTATGGTACATGATTTTACATAATGTATTGTTTATCACATATTGATATGAATGTGAATCGGTCAGAGGTGTGCATTATTGTCAATAATATCACTGCCAGGCAACCACCTCAGCCGATCAGATTTAAGGACCCGAACACTACATTTTATATACCTGTGTTAGCAAGCATAGATAGTAGATCCCTAATAAACCATGTTTCTGCTTAGGTGGTTGCAGACATTCAGTCTACAGCTGAGAAAAATAGACTGTTGCAGCATAAATAAGCTTCAGTTAGTCTGTCACGTCCAGCTGAGTTGAATCTGATCTAGACACAGAGCCTTCCAGAGAAGCATAAAGTTTTCAGTAGTGAGTCATACCGGGACACTAGAGAAAGCAATGGCATCTACATTACCTTCTCATGTAATATGATCCAGTCTGTCAGCTACAGAGACGAGACGACCTGTTACTTCAGGCTATTGGGACAGGCATGGGCCATATTACCGACAGACTGCTGCCGGTCACTGAATACAGGATTCTCAAAAGACATGATGGCATCTGACACTAGCGCTGATTGGACAGTGGCCTCTGTTCCAGCCTGTTTTTGCCACTCAGTGCCCTGTTCAGATTCAGACAGTCTCCCCATAAATCACACCAGCAGCTTTGGACACAGAGAGCAAAGTAATACATTTGTGTGGTTTTTGTCTACCTGTGTTGACATAAACAGTGAATGGCTTTTGGTTTTAAAAAATGCTCCGAAGTGTTCCCATGTGTGGTATGTAGTACTGACTGATTACAAAATTTGGTTGTTTGGTTTCAAAGACCTTTTTGCGAAGACTTACAAAAAGCCACTGGCTTATTTTTTACTGAAGATTTGAATCATATTCATAAGTATGTCATATATGATCAGAGGGCGGGCGGCACCTTAGAGGTTAGCACATTTGCCTCTCAGTGCTGGGAATTTCAATCATGTTCTTCCCATGTCCACGTGGGTATCCTGTGGTTTCTCCGTTTTCCTCCCACAGTCCAAAAACATGGATTTAAGGTAAATTGGCTGCTTTAAATTGCTCCTATAGTCTGAGTGTGTGGGCCTAGAGAAAGATTGGAACCCTGTCCTGGGTGTATTTGCCCCGTGCCTGAGACGTTCTTTCATGAATGGGCTTGGGAAATCTCCCCGTGACCCTATTAGAGGACTTAACAGAAGATAACAAATGAATGTTTGAATAATATAAGAAGGTGTCTTCCCAAAATACTGTATTTGTACCTCAGACCTAAAAATGAGTTGGTAAATAATAGCATTAGCTTTTTGCTAATCCTAGATAGTTTGCACACTTATAAATAAAAAATTCATCTGGGTGTAGGATTTTAGCCAGATTAAACTTACTTAAGTGTTTATAAAGAAAAAAAACATGGATATGGTTCAGTTATTTGGAATAGTGTGCTCAGATGTAATGAACAGTGTCTTAACCCCTTAAAATGACAAGATGAAACGGTATTGTTTATGTTTAAGTGGCTTATTGCTTTTATGAAATTGACTTATTATTAGCATCATAATCACATACTGTACATACTTAAAGGATGTTGCCTGTTACTGTTTTTGTGCTGCACATATAAACTAAATAGTTATTCTATATTATATACTGTTAAAAAATAAGGTTGGAAAATGAAGAGGCATGTTAAAAAGGAGTAAAGAGTAACTAGTCCAACTCTGATGTCATACAAACAGGGAACCGGACATTATTTTGTAAGTAAGGTGGTGGTGGGTGTTTATATAACATAGATTTTAATGCATCCCACACATTACCATTCCAATAGACATATAGAACAGCCCAGTGCTGTTATCAATCCATACAATGTCCTTTGCTTAATCCTGTACCTAGGATCACAGAAAGGGGGAGGCGTTCCGGGTGTTGGGCAGGGGAGCAATCTATATATGGGCTCACACTCACTCACTCACTCTCACACACAGACACTATAAGGGGCAATTAAAAAGAAGCCAATTTACCTTAAATCCATGTGTTTTGACTATGGGAGAAAACCAGAGAACCCAGAGTAAAACACACACGTACACAGGGAGAACATGGAAACCTGGATCTCCAGTGCTGATAGGCGAACGTGTTAACCACTATGTCACCATACTGCCCATATACTGTTATTTTAGTTTGTTTTGTATACACCTGTTACATAGGACAAAACGGTATGATAAAGTGAACTGAATGTATATAAGTTTTATGGAAATTCATTCCCTTTATAATTAAAAACAAGAATATTAGGTTATTTGAGTGGAACATTTTTTAAAGGAACAGAAGTCTGATTGCCATTATAACAGTGACTAAAAAAAGCTTAACAAAATTGATCAAGTCAAAGTTAATTTATTTTGCATGAGGGTGTGGTGGCTCTGCGGCAGTGATATTTTTAAGGAATCCTGGCATTGTGGACGACATCTTATCTCCACACTCCTCAGTGTACCACTCCGTCTTTCCATCCGTCTACAATATTTAATAGAAACCTAATTTTTTTGGTACATGGTTTGGGTGTGTTTGTGCAACAGCAGGTGTGCACATGAGGAGACCATCTTTGTACATTTCAAAGGTTGGAGAAATTATTTTCATTTAGAAGGTTGATTCTGTCAGTAGTTTTTAGAACCTAAACTTGTTTGGTTTGGCAAAGTTTCTGTTTAAGGTTGGCAACTGGCTGATTTTTTTCAGGTTGCCTAGCTGCTTTGTACTGCTATCCTTTTAAGTTCTAGTTTAGAGTGCCACATTTCAAGTAGTTTGAACCAGAGACAGATAGATGCTCTAAAAATGTCTGTGAAAACACACCTTTTTCCTTCTAGTTTTCTATCTTTTTTTCTTTTCTTTTTTAAAACTGTTTTCCTTTTCTATTGAAGTCTGTATTACTGCACTTATACTATTTACACAGGTTACTCTCATCATCTTAACAAATCAGTCAGGTCTTAATGCATGTATTTTTGCATTTGCATATGAAGTTGTGCTTTGGTAGGCTAGAGAGTGAGCCAGGATTCATAGAGCCTCACTCCGGCAGGAGAGTCAGTGAGCCGGGAGTCATGGAGCCACGCTCCTGCGACCAAGTCAGTGAACCAGGATTCATGGAGCCGCGCTCTGGCGGGCAAATCAGTGAGCCTGTAGTTATGGAGCCAGGCTGAGCATGAGGGAGCCACGGGAGGGAGCCATGCTTCAACTGAGTCGCGTGCGCTGATCAGTTTACAGACTGAATCTCAAGTGTAGGTGGAGAGGCGCCGGACCGCGAGGAACTCACAGCAACTGACTCCACAGGCTTACTCCTGGAAACGCGCTTACCACATGAGGCGCGCTAATGCCGAGACCTGCGTTCAGGTTTTTCTTTAGTTTGGCGTCGCTTAATTGTGCACCGGCCGAAATAAGGAAGAAGCCCGGAGGAATTAAGGAGTGTGGACCATGTGGAATATGTCTGGTCAGAAATGACTGAAGTGACTCATCATTGGAGGAAAATCCAATTCAGCAGTCGAATATCCCATCTCGTTTCAGGACACACCATCATAAGCCAAGCAGGGTATAAGCACAATACACAAAACACAGACAACTGGACAACGCGTGACACAAAATAAAAAGACGTACGCCAAACTGAAAGAAACACAGGCTTAAATACAAAACACAGGAAACAGCACATATGGACTTACCAATACAACATACAGTTAATTAATTCCTAAACGAAAGACTAAACAATGAGCTAATTAACTGAGTGAAGTACATTTTTACTGTAAAACATGTGTGATTTAATTTTATTTACTTAATTTTATTTTACATTTTTTGGTTGATGCTTTTTGTCCTTATGGTTGTGTAAATGTTAAAGATCAAAATTATAAATAAAGTTAAAATTATAATAATACTAACATTTTTGATCAATATAATTAACCTGGTTAGCATGTTCGCCTCTTATTGCTTGCGATCCAGGTTCAAATCTCAATCTCGGTCAACTTTCCATGTTGTCCCTGTGTCCCGGTTTCTTCCACACATCCAAAACATGGATTCAAGGTGAATTGATTGCCCTTATATATTCCATGGGTTGTGAAGTGTGTTTGAAAACCTGATGAAGTGTTTTGTTAAATTTTTGCAGAAACAGGTTAAAGCACCTCTGTATATTTATTTTTTCCTGTAGTAATAACATGTTCGGTTTTCGTAAAGTTTAGAAAGCTTATTATGACCAATACACACTTGGAGTTGTATATAGATCCTTTGCATAGATTGATTTATGTTATGGAGCAATAATTCTCAAATTCATTAGTGCACCGTAAAACTGTAGTAACAGCCTTGACAATTTTGCTTCTTTGGTCTGTTATTGCAGAGAAGCTACTGAAGAATTACGTCATTTTTTTACTTTGGAGGGCACATTTAGTTCTCTTGTTGTTCAGGTTAATTTGAAAATATTAACAAACTTGATACAGGCACAGTTAATTTATTTTGCATGGGGTTGTGATGGCTCTGTGGCAGTGACATTTTTAAGTAATCCTTGCGTTGTGGAATTTTGACTATGGAGTGCACATTTAGTTCACTTGTTTTGTGTTTTTTTTCCTTGACTGTCACTATTCCTGAAATGTCAGCAGTTTTAAGTGAAATGTTAAGCTTGTACAATCAACTACAAATATAGATACTTTACAATAAATTTAATATTTCTGTATTTGCACCATGGAGGTCTGATCACAAAAGCATGTAAAAAAATGTATTCTGATCACAAAAGCTTTTTAATCTACAGTAATCATACCTATGAATAGGTTTATTACTACAACACCCTAAAACTAAGGATGTATATTTAGTGATGGCTTAAATACAGACTGATCAATCTGGCTGCAAGGTTAGTGAAGTCAGGCTTTGGCTGTGCGCTACGAGCCATTGCTCCATGTTTTCAAAGCTAATATACTGTCTGGCTAGTAATCATAACCACTAGCAGTGGTAAATCACTCCAATAACTGGGTCTCCCACACATCTTATTAGCCTCCTGTGGACAATCTATACTTCACATCCAGGAACAGATCAATATTCTGCCATTGGAAAAGACATTTGTCACTTATGAACTTTCACCTAAAACCTAAACATATATGTACGTTGACTGTATGATCTGATAAATATTACCTTATACATCGATTAAATATCAACATTAAAAAGTGGTCATTGGAAATATTACAGCATTTAAAGCACATGCTTTGCAATGGGTCAGCAGCACGCCGTGAATTTAAGTTCAATTCTTTGAAGCATTCGAGTCTGAAACCATGTGTGGATAGTCACGAACTTGGAAGAGCCACTTGAAAGATGAACTAACTGGGCTTAACGCTCCACTGCTTGCAGCGGCTGGAGACGATTACCTCGCTAGCTGTTGGCACTTCTGCTACAATTACTTTTGCTTTGGTCAGATTTTACCATGTAGAAAGGGCATCTGCTTTTGTGTCTTTTTTTTTGTACTTGATTATTTTACTCACAATGGTATAAAACAATGGTTTGCTCCAGCCAACATTGCTACTAAGAGAATTGTATTATTTTTCGAGGATCTGTCCACATACCAGTGCTTTTTTAAGGCCTGAAAATAATGACTTTTTTAAAAAGGGTTCCACGAATAGAAGATTAGATTTGAAGAGCTTTCACTATAATGATTACACACCTCCTATATTTGAAAAAGTTTTGAACAATTTAGAGCGTTTATGTAAAGACAAGATAAGATTTCTTCATCGTCATTGCACAGACTACAACAAAATTGTGTAGCACTCTTTATAGTGCAAATGACCGGACGTTAAGCGACAAGATTTCAACAGAGTTTTAAAAAAAGTAAATAAATTGTATTTAGAACCATCTTATAATAATGAAACCTCCAGGTAAGGTGTAATATAAAGTTCAATCGTTTAAATCTTGTGGAATTACAAATGTGTACATATATGATGTTGTACAGTGTAAAATGTATAAGGTGCCAGTGACTAGAGCACTGTAATATAACATACAGCGTTATAGTAACCTGACTGTGTTGTTCCTGTACAGTGAGTGGTAGTGGTGTTCAGTTCCTTTATTGCACTGGGATAGTAGCTGTTTTTTAGTCGATTAGTCCGTGATGTGATGAATCTGTAGCAGTCACCTGGTAATGATCTCTGACTCTTGGAAATTTTGTCACTCTGTTCTCAAAAAGTTTATATTTTACCATCTAAGAAATGGCATTTCTGTAACTAGCTTCTTATATTAGTTATTTCTTGTCATCTCATGGCCAAATTGCAGCATACGTACAGTTCTGGTTCTTAAATCTGACTGGCTGAACGGTCTGTCCAGCCGTGACATTACTGACAATAATGCACACCTCTGACAGCTTCATATTAATTTTATTGCTGGACATACAATACATTATTTTGCTGATGTTTTTTTATAAGCTGCGTTCTGTAATTTGACACTAGATGGCAGTATTTGATTGTTAGAGAAACCGTAAACCTGTTACTTAAAGATCAGCACTCTAAACCTGTTTCATTTTAAAAACTTCATTAGAATACATTGCAGAAGACCAGTTCATTAACAATTTTGGTTTCAATAAACACATTTTAAATCATACTTTTTTTTTAGTATAGTAACCATTTAATAAAAGCAATAAGACACTCGAGGTTGTACAATTGCTCTTCAATTTTCCTTTGGGGATCAATAAAGTATTCTGATTTCTAATTATTGTGAATAAATCACATGACTTATTTACATAAATTTACACCCTCTTATGCCTTAGCACTTCCAAATAAGTCAGAATGGACTACAAATAGAGTCATTGCAGTAGTAGGAGCCTGTGATGCATTAACACATGCTTCGATGGGATGCCGTGGTAAAAGAATTCTGCTCACTTGGCGACCATTTCTCTTAGGGCGCATTTTCCCTAACCCTAGATGTCAATCACCAGAGAAACAAGGTTAATATGGCATGGCAGTGAGAGGCCAAATGCTATGGCATGAATGGAATTAAAAGTAATGTGGTAATTTGTTAACGTGGATTTTGCTATGTACAGAATTGGATCACAGCCTGTGCAGAACATGAACTGAAAAGTACCATGTATGTGAGGTTACTGACGCAGCATGAAGGTTGACCTGGACAGGGAGGGGGTGCAGCTCCTGGGTTTCCCCACTTGTGCTAATGTGGTTGCAGTAGAACAGCACTCTGACTGACAGCTTGTAAAAACAAATTGGTTGTCACCAGCCCACTGGATTCACTCACTTAAAGGGAAGCACGAGATTCAGACCAGAGGACATCAGCGTTCCACATTGATCGGTATGTTATGCATTCCCTCAGTTTCAGAAGCCAGATTGAAATGCTGGACTACGTTTGAACTCTTAATGTTTGAAAATGCTAAATAAAAACATTTTTAGGCGGCACGGTGGCTTACTGGTTCGCACGTTCGCCTCTCAGCGCTGGGGATTCCCGGTTCGAATCCCAATCTGGGTGGAGTTTCCATGTTCTCCCCGTGTGAAACCGCTGGTTTCCTCCCACATCCCAAAAACATGGATGCAAGGTAAACTGAGTGCTCTAAATTGCCCTGTATAGTGTGTATGAGTGTATGCCTGTGTGTATGAGTGTGTACCCAGTGATGGATTGGCCCCCTGTCCTGGGTGTATCTGCCCAGCGCCCGAGATGTTCTCCCCTGGATGGGCATGGGGAACCCCAAGCGACCCATATAAAGAAATAAGCGGAAGATAATGAATAAATGAATGAATGAATAATAATATAATAAAAAAAATATTTATAAAGCGCCTTTCAAAGCAATGAAGGTCACTGTAAAAATATACAATAAAAATACATAAATGCATCTACATAGAACAGTAAAATGGTACATTAATAAATAGGACCAAAAAGATAAAAAATTAAAAATATAATAAAAACAGATAAAAATATCTAAATAGCTAATTAATTGATTGCTCACTAAAAAAAGCTAACTGAAAGAGATGAGTTTTTAGTCCGACTTTGAACAGTGGTAGAGAATGACAGATACGTAACTCTAAAGGGAGCTAAAAGCTCTAAAAGTCACCTAGAGTACACAATTTTACTAAAGGGACTGCTAAAAGGTGCGAGTTTAAGAAACTTGGGTATATATTTTTATATACCCAACGTAAGTGATTGTGTAACTAATCTTATTATTAGTGTTCTAGGGTTATTAACAATGACTAATCTGAGCAGGTCTTCACATTAATCAAAGAACAATCCGTAGCAATCGTCAGCAGATTTCAGAAGTAAAACAGAGACAGTGTGTAAGACACTGCCCATGCATCTATAGACAGGTCCCTACCTGCCACTCTGTTTCCCTTAAACCTTCTTACCAGCTGATCATAAATCATTTAAATATGTCTACCTTTCTTTAAAAGACCAGAAAACCTTTCTAGGGAGATGCTTGATTCTGAATTAGCTTGATGTCGTAACTGACATAAATGGGGGAATGCTCACATTCAATGGCATATGGCACCAAATACTGACGGTAAAAGTAAAATACTGAGAATAAAAATAAACTGCACATTTTGCATTTGCCTTTTATTTTGGCCATTCTAAGGAACACCCGTGCAGTAATCCTGCTGTCTAATCAGCATCTTGATTTTTTTTTCCACCTGTGAGGTAAATGGATTATCTCGGCAAAGAAGCAGCACTCACTTACGCAGATAAACGTATGAACAATATTCGAGAAAAAGGGGGCTTTTGCGTAGATTGAAAAAGTCTCATATTTCAACTTATGAGTAAATAAAATAAATTGTGCATTATTGTGAACAAATTAGATAAATCCCATGATTTATTCACAATAATACACACCCTCATGCCTATTGCTTTATATGTACACATATATTCTTTATACCAATAACATAGCAAACGGACGAAGAAAGATATGTCACATTGCACAAGAAACTAATATTTTGGATGACCTTATTGACTTGTTCATAATGATGAATACAGGTTAACTGTATTTAAGCATTACTTTGTCCTTTCAAAAGGAATGTACAAGTCAATGAGGTCAGCGGAACCTAACTGTGGGTGATTTCATTCCAGGAACGCCATCCACCATCTATAAATGCAACATGGGGAGTAAACAGATACTGGGTCAACCCAAATACTCTGTGGTATATTCACAAGAATAAATGCAGAGTGGGTCAGACCGAAAATGGCATGAGAAGCACTAGAGCATCCTTTAATAGATTCCCTTTTCAGCATTCCCTTAGCAGGCCGGTAAAACCTTCCTCTGCACACAGTGGATACAGAAGTGCACTTCAGATTTCAGAATGAAATACAGGGACGTTTAGACAACATGTTCAGGACTAAATATAAATGATAATAGCAATGTAAATATAATAGCAAACTATATGTGATAACTTGGTTCTTAGCAGATTACTTTGTAAAGTACACAGCATTTTAAGAATAAATACACACATGGATGGATGCAAACTTAAGCTACACTACCAT
>JAOUQT010060876.1:0-10531 GCA_025769995.1 Xyliphius kryptos | reverse complement strand
AAGGGCACTTCAGCCATAGTGCTTGGTGGGACTGGGAATCGAACCGGCGACCTTTAGGTTACAAGGCTGGTTCCCTATCCACAAGCCTACAACTGCCACACAAGAAGTGTGCATTATTGTTAATAAATCACAGGAAAGCAGTGTTGTTGTTGAACACGACACGTAGCAGAGTGCCTTATTGCTTTTATAACACTTTTTTACATTGTAATAAAAAAAAAAACAGGTTTCAATTATAAATGTTTATTTAAAACATAATTATTAAAACCTGGTCTTAATTTCTTTTTGCAGTATGGAGATGTATTTCCCTCAGACAGACTCATGGATTGGCCTGGCTCCACTCAGTATGCCCCGCTGTGAGTTTGGAGTTGCTGTTCTGAATCAAAAACTGTATGTGGTGGGTGGCATTGCGACACACATGCGCCAGGGCATCAGCTACAGACGTCATGAAAGCACAGTAGAGCGCTGGGACCCTGACAGCAACACCTGGACTTCTGTGGAGCATATGGCCGAGTGCAGGAGCACTTTGGGGATCGTTGTTTTAGCAGGCGAGCTTTATGCTCTTGGTGGTTATGATGGCCAGTACTATCTTCAGTCCGTAGAGAAATATGTGCCCAAGGTAAAAGAGTGGCAGCCGGTGGCACCTATGACCAAATCACGGAGTTGCTTCGCCACTGCAGAGCTGAATGGTATGATCTATGCCATTGGAGGCTATGGGCCAGCACATATGAACAGGTAAGACTGGGTATCCTCTTCAAAACAAATAAAATTGTAGACCTTCTGTAGGTTGGTTTTGATTATTAGGGGCAAATGCCATTGAGTTTGATGAAAAATCTGATGGCTGGCTGTAAATGTTTCACCTCTATGGCAAATGGAGATGGCAGTATATTATGAAGTAGCTTTTTAAAGTAACTTATGAAACCTGGTTAAGACGGAATTATCAGTAATCCTTGTTCGAGATTTATCATATGAGTACATTTCCAATGTTAGGACATTTTCTCGGTTCAAAAACCAGCCTTGCAACCAGAAGATCCCCTGGTTGTTTCCCAGTAGCATTAAGTACTATAGCTGAAGTGCCCTTGGGCAGTGCACCTAACCCCAATTGCTCCCGGAGCACCTTATACAGGGCTGCCCAATGCTCCGGGTACATGTGCTACTCCACGTGTGCGTGCGTGCGTGTGTTTTATGGCAAACGTGGAGGATAAATTGATAGTTTCATCACTTTATTCTTCTCAAAACATTGAAAGGCTGTTTTCAGCAGCATTTTGTGAATATGAATGAATTTGAAATTTACTGCCTCAGGCGCAATTTAAATCTAAAGCGGTTTAGTCGGCAGAGCTGGAGTTTGAATTTATTAAAACATTAAAGTTACACCTTTATCTAACCTTCCACCAATAGAGGGTTCATAAACTCCTCATAACAAACACATTACAATCACACTACAACACTTTCCTCTTACTGGTCACCATAATTCACGAACATGTTAAAGTTTACATATTGCCACATAATCTGCTGTCTCTGCTGTATTTCACTCCATTTAGCTGCTAAAATTTAAAAGGAAAAACTGTTGTTTGTATTTTAAGTTGTGTGATTATTTACATATATATATATATATATATATATACACTGCTTAAAAAATAAAAGGAACACTTAAACAACACAATGTAACTCCAAGTCAACCACACTTCCAAATATATAAATGACTTTTAATAAATCATAACGTAATAGAGAACCAACTACAATTAAAATCTCCTTTCTATATATTTCTTTATGTAAGACATCTAGTAGAGCTGAAATTGCAGCAGAAGACTGTTATGACCACTAGAGACCGTCTGTAAAGTACAGCCACTGTACAAAAGCATTCAACACATAATTCAATACTAAGAAACTTTTTAACCTCAGTTATTATTTTCACTTTGTTCCTCGGAGGGCGGCACAGTGGCTTAGTGCTTAGCACGTCCGCCTCTCATTACTGTTCAAATCCCAATCTGCGTGGAGTTTCCGTGTTCTCCCTGTGTCCGTGTGAGTTTCCTCCGGGTTCTCTGGTTTCCTCCCCCAGTCCAAAAGCATGGCTATGGCTATGGTAAATTGGCTGCTCTAAATTTGTCTGTATTTGTTGTTTTTGTTCCTTTCCAGCACTAACAATTAACTCAAGTTACAATGATGCCTAAGGTTGATGTGTACATGAAAGGAATTGTAAGTGCACAGTCGTTGCAGATCATTTATACATATTGACTGGTAACTGTACTCAAAATAACAGAGGAGCATTTGTTTGGAAAACCTGTGACCCAGTGTTAATCACAAGAGATTTCTTTTGTTGTTCTGTCTCCTTGACTAAATATTCCCTCATGAGACAGTGTTTAGATAGTAAGAGCATGCTAATCCTGCAGGTTGGGAATTGCTTCTCCAAACCAGGGTTTATAATTATCTTTAAGTAAAGATCTACCATGTTTGTTTGGGCTTCTTATTGTACAAATTTTAAATTGTATAAAACCATAATCTACACATGAGTAGTAAGTCTGAACCTGCTGTAGATATCAGCTATGCTTTGACCCGATTTACATTTAATATTTCGTCATATAGTAGCTTTACTGTGATTGTGAATATTATTACCTTAGATAGTGTGAAGTTACGGGTAAAGTAGGTGAAACCCTGACAGTGATTTTAGGCATTATATGTTTTGGGTGTGATTACTGCAAAGGGACTTTTTAATAATAAGATATGAGTTTCCTGTGCATTTTATAAAATGTTTTGAAGAATAAAATAAAATTAGTAGGTAGACCGCTTCCAGCTTTGTCAGAGATTCCCATCTAATTTAGTTATTAAAATAAATGAGGTTGATTTTACTTCAGAGCGGTGTAGCTGGATTACCTTTTAATAAATAGGTGTCCAGTAAACACTGTAGGGAAAATCCATATTTTAAACACAAATACGCATCCTTTTCTCATTTGTCTAGAGTTAACCATGCAGAAGTTCTTCCTGAAGTAAAGATCAGCTCAGATGTTTAAACCTGAATAAAAGCTGATAAACTTGTGTTCTTGTCACTTATGGTAGAAAAATCTATAATATTACCTTTTATTTAGAAATATTATAACTATTTTTTATATATAAAATCTCTTTTTAAAAAACCTGCAATTATGTAGAAGTAATTTTGAACCAGAAGAATATATTTCAGGTTCTAGACTTATTTATTTCCCACAGAATGATTCTTCTTAAAAAAGTTTTTTTTTTTTTTATTATTAAATATTCAGTTTAAATACAAATTGCTTAATATGGGCTTAACTTTATACAGTGGTGTGAAAGTGTTTTCTCCCTTCCTCATTTCCTGTTGTTTTTGCATCTTTGTCACATTTAGTGTTTCAGAACATCAAACCAATTTAAATTGTTGTCAAAGACAGCACAAGGAAACACAAAATGCAATTTGTAAATAAAGATGCTTATTATTGAGGGACAAAAAAGATCCAAACCTTCTTGGCCCTGTGTGAATAAGTGATTGTCCCTCTTGTTAAAACATACTATACCTGTGGTTTATCACACCTGAGTACATTGTCTTTAGTCACACCCAGGCCTGATTATTGCCACACCTGTTCTCAATCAAGATGGACATTTAGGAGTAATTGAGAACTGTCAGTATGGAAAGGATAACCACAGTGACAGCCATTATCCACAAATAGCAAGGACATGGAACAGTGGTGAACCTTCCCAGGAGTGGCCGGCCGCAAGAGCACAGCGACGACTCATCCAAGAGGTCACAAAAGACCCCACAAAAACATCCAAAGAACTGCAGATGGCAAAATGGCCTATATGGCAAAGTTCCAAGAAGAAAACCACTGCTGAGAAAGGAGAACATTAAATCTTATCTCATGATCCTCAAGATTTTTGTTAAAGCATTCTCTGGATCGACGAGACAAAATTTGAACTCTTTGGAAGGGATGTGTTCCATTACATCTGGCGTAAAAGCAACACTGCATTTCAGAAAAAGAACATTATACCAAAAGTAAAATATGGTGGTGGTAGTGTGATGTCTGGGGCTGTTTTGCTGCATCAGGACCTGGAAGACTTGCTGTAATAAATGGAACTATGAATTCTGTTGTCTACCAAAAGATCCTGAAGGAGAATGACTGACCATCTGTTTGTGACCTAAAGCTGAAACGAATTTGGGTTCCGCAGCAGGACAATGATCCAAAACACACCAGCAAGTCCCCCTCTGAATGGCTGAAGAAAAAGACTTTAACGTGGCCAAATCAAAGTCCTGACCTGAATGCAACTAAGATGCTGGTATGACCTTAAAAAGGCCGTTAATGCTCGAAAACCCTCTAATGGAACTGAATTACAACAATTCTGCAATGATGAGTGGGCCAACATTTCTCCAGAAGGCTGTAAAAGACTCATTGCAAGTTATCACAAACGCTTGGTTCCAGTTGTTGCTGCTAAGCGTGGTCCAACCAGTTATTAGGTTTAGGGGGCAATCACTTTTTCACACAGGGCCATGTTGGTTTGGATTTTTTTTCTCCCTTAATAATAAAAACTTTTATTTACAAATTGCATTTTGTGTTTACTTGTGTTGTCTTTGACTACTATTTAAATTTGTGTTTACTATTAAATTGGAATTACTATTTAAACACTTAATTGTAACAAACATGCCAAAAAAAAAAAAAAACAGGAAATGAGGAAGGAGGCAAACACAAAAAATCTACAAAATGATAAAACCACTTTAGTGATCCATCTCGGGGAATAATACTGTGACCTAAATCGGTCAATAAAGTACTCCACTCTGGGTCAAAAGTAAAAATTGCTCATGACAGCAAAAACAAAATTTCAGTTCCTGCTCGTCTGATGAGTTCTTACGTTTCCTTAAAGTGCACAAAACGGACAGGAACCAAATTTGTAAATGTTATGCACTACACAGAATGTTTTGTATTGAGAATATTAAATAACTAGAATTGTATTTCGGTATTTGCTAATAGTTTATTTTGCTTTACAGTGTGGAGCGTTATGACGCCAGTAAAGATGCATGGGAAATGGTCGCACCAATGGCAAACAAACGAATTAACTTTGGAGTGGGAGTCATGTTGGGGTTTATATTTGTGGTCGGAGGACATAACGGTGTGTCCCACCTGTCCAGCATTGAAAGATATGACCCCCATCTGAATCAGTGGACTGCATGTCGACCTATGAACGAACCTCGCACAGGTAAGCTGAAGAATGTTACTGGAGTACATATTTGTATTAAGAAGTGAATCGTACCTTAATTCATAGATAGATAGAGTCTTACATACGTACATGTGAGAGTGCAACCAAGCCGAACAAGTTTCCCCATATCTTTAAAACATATTTTGGGACAATTATAAACAATGCTTTAGTTGATTAAACTTTATGGGTAGTTTATGTACAGCTCCCCACTCAGATCCCACCATAACATCTTAGTAAATTAATAAACTGGGCTTTCCAACTTTAGTTCGTTTAACTTTAAGGGCAGTAGTTTAAACAGCTTCCCACTAAGGTGTCTATAAAGTATTGTAATTTTCAAGCCAGTTTGCTGGTGTGCTTTGCTTTATTACCAAACTTTGACTTGAATTATGGTGCTGGACATAAAGCCATTCTTTCATTCATTCATTCAATTCAATTCAAAGCTTTCTTGTCATATGCACAGTAAGGAAACATGTCCATCCTAAATGTCATGGGGCAATAATGAGTAAAATAAAAAAAGTAATGAAAATATACAAATATATAAAACCAGAAAAAAACAAACACGCTATGTACATATTCAGTAGTGAAGTATTTACATTTTGCAAAGTAGTGAGCTACATTATATTGCAACAGTCAATATTCATCATCTAATCCTCTGAGGGTCGTGGAGGGTTCCCCAGGCCCATCCAGTGTAACGTTACGTTTTGGGCATTAGGCAAATACATCCAAGACAGGGTTCCAATCTATTGCTGCGCACACTCTCATTTACACACACACAGAATATAGGGACAATTTAGAGCAGTTCATTTACCTTGAATCCATGTTTTTGGACTGTGGGAGAAACTCGAAGGAAACCCACACAAGACACGTGGAGAACATGGAAACTCCACCCAGATTGGAATTCAAACCGGGAATCCCCAGCGCTGAGAGTGGAACGTGCTTACCACTAAGCCACCAAGCTGCCCCAGATAGCCTTGTATTATTATCGTAATGATATTGCTTTAGAATAAAAAAAATAAAATATCTGATAATGGTGTCATGTAAAGATAAAGACAAGGCTTTTGTTCACGTCACCAAACTGCGAAGGATTAACCTGATAATTACTGAAGTGATGGGACACGAGAGGGTGTGTATTATTGTGAATAATCACGGGAGAGAGATGTTTATTAGGCTTGATGCAAAGTGTAGTGCGGATTTATTCACAACCTCAAGTACCTTAATGCTTTTTATAAAATGGTTACAAACATGTCAGTTCATAAATGTGTTCATTTAAAACTAAATAATTAATAAACTGGCCTTCCACAACGTAATCTAGTCCGTTTTTTTAACGGGAACAGTAATGGAATAGCGGCTTGGTAGTCATCGGGAAATGTCTTACAGTTTGTATTAATCTGTATTTCCATTAATGATCGATGATTTAAAATAATGTATTGTGTATCATGCATAGCGGTCAGAGGTGTGTGTTATTGTCAATAATGTCACGGCAATAATTAGCAGATGTGTGCAATACAATCTACTACTACTGACTTCAAATAATGCTGATTTAATTCACCAGTTAAGCCAGAAGGGTGTTTATTAAAATTTTAATGGTTTTCTTGGTGTTCATTTTTCAAAATAAAGTTGTTTTGTTTTTCTGTTGCATTTAACAGCACGTGTATCGTTCTACAGTTGAAGTCAGATTATTTATAGCATCAGATTTCTAAAAATATAAATTAGACAACAATTACTACAGATAAATATTGGCAGAATGCATTTGCAGTTTTACCAACTAGTATATAAATTTACACAGTTATATAAAGGTACTTCCGTGTGGGGTTGTGTGGAATCAGATGCAAATGATCAAACAAGAAACCAGGAAATGCAAATCAAAGTATTCTGTGTAAAACTCAAGTTATTTGCACCTGGGGGCATGTGATCTTTGGGTGGTGCATGATCTTTTAGTAATAAAGTCCAACAGTTTGCAGAATTTAAGATTACTCCTGTCTCTTTAAAGGCCACTTGGTCACTTTTTTTTTTTTGTAGTTCCCCAAACTGATATAACAAAAGTGGCTGCGTGTGATTTGCAGACATACAAAAACTACTACTAAATGCAAATCTTTAATCTCTTACACATTTTAATAAGCGTATTATGTCTGCACTTTATGTACTAGATTAGCTATGTTGCTAACACTTTACATAAATCCGGTATTCATAATGATTTATTTACACATTTATAAAGCTTTCTAACGTATTCATAATGCTTTATAATACTTGTTATAAGCCTTTGTTAATGTCCATAGATGCACATAACCACAGTGTTATAAGAACATGTTTGTGTTGAACGAGTGCTTTCCCTGAAAATGACTTCGTAAGTGCTCATAACTGTTTATTAAAGCTTATGAGCTTTCTTTACAGACATACGGTGTTGTCAATAATTACCTCTTTAACACTTTATATGAATCCGGGATTCATAATGCATTATAACTGCATTCATAAAGCTTTATGAAGTATTCATAATGCTTTAAAACATTTGTTAATGTACATAGATGTTCATAATCAGTCATAGATTGTTATAACAATTTGACGTAAGGCTTTCTAACACAGTGACATAATGCATTATAATGTGAACTTATTTAAACGTTTGATTTCTTGTGTGTTAAGACGTTCCTACTTAAAACAAGATGATAACACTACTTAAATTCTTTAAAGAGCATTTATAAGCCTTTATAAATCATTATGTACTACTATGTATGCAGCCTCTTTTAAAGAGGTATTCAATGACATCACTTTATTGCCTGTAAAGAGAGCCTATAAACTGTTATAAAAAGTTATTTTGAAGAAAAGCACTCGTGAAACACAAATGTTATAAGGCTTTATGTCACTAGTCTCTATAATATGTTAATGAGCAGTTAAAATATCTAACTTTTGTGTTATAAAGCCTTATAGCATGTTATAACAATTTGAGCGTGGTAATGTACACCTATTGACAAGTATTCTGAAGCATTATGAATACTTTGTACAGCTTTATAAATGTGTTAATAATGCATTATGAATGAGCTTTTTTTACACACATAGTGTTGTCAATATATACCTTTGTAACACTATGAATCCGGGATTCATAATGCATTTTACGTCATTCATAAAGCTTTATAAAGTATTCATAATGCTTTATAACTCTTTGTTAATGTACATAGATGTTTATAATCAAAGTCATAGATTGTTATAACAATTTGACATAAGGCTTTCTAACACAGTGGCTTATTGCAAGTATTATGAAGAATTATGAATACTTTTTAAAGCTTTATAAATGTCTTAATAATGCATTATGAATAACGTGTTTAGGTCAAATCTTGTACCTCTTTGAAAGAGAATTGCGTACATAGTACATAATAACTTATAAAAGCTTATAAATGCTCTTGTAGGTAAAGTGTAATCATCTTGTTCAGATTATAATGCATTATGCCACTTTGTGTTATAAAGCCTTATGTCAAATTCTTATAAGAATTTCTCACTATAATTATGAACTTCTATGCACATTAACAAAAGCTTATGACAAATATTATAAAGCATTATGAACACATAAAGACTTATAAATGTACTCATAATGCATTATGAATACCGGATTCATAGAAAGCGTGAATCCGTTATATGTATTTGCAGGCGCTTCTGTAAATCAGTAGATAAATTGCTGCCAATTGCTGGAAAATGTACATTATCAGTGCACACAAAGCAGTCCTCTGACATTGTTGTATTTTTTTGGAACACAGGTGTCGGCTCAGCAGTCGTCGACAACTGTCTCTACGTGGTCGGGGGTCACTCTGGGTCATCATACCTAAACATGGTGCAACGCTACGACCCTATCTCAGACAGCTGGCAGGACTTCAGCAGCATGATGTACTGCCGCTGTAACTTTGGCCTCACTGCCCTATGACACCTTGGGAAGGAGTAGGGTCTCCACTCTGGAAACAAGATTCGAGAATGGTTTGCATTTATTTTGTCTACTATGCACTTCTCTCTGGAACCGTGTTCCTCAGAAAGCGGCTGCAGCTAGGCGAGTAAGCACGGCGAGGAACGTGCCGTTATGGCTCCTGGAGTCTATGACTCAGTAAACGTAGCAAGAGAAGGGACTTTCCATACAATGAGCTAAACGGGGGAATAACGGAAGAAGTCTTAATTTGCTTCGGTTTCCAAGGACGGCGATCGTGGCGTTCGTGAAGCAATGCCATCGATTTTCTGACCAAACCTTTGACCTGCGGGTCCTGAGCTGAAGCAGGAGCAGCTGGGAAATTTCTGTTCTGAGTGTGCTTGTGTGTGTGTGTGTGTGTGCGTGCGTGTGTGTGTCTGTCTGCCTGTCTGTCCACGTGCATCTGAGTAGGTAAGGATTCACCCGCTGAGTTCTGTCTGAAATACATGCTTCACAAAGTAGAAAGAAAACTTTATACCTAAAAAGGGCTGCCTTTCTTTCTCATAGTTTGATTTCAGAAAAATAGATTCTATTCTACAGTGCATTGCCTGTAAATGGCACCAGCATCGGGTTGCTGCGTACTGAGAGAGCGCTCGTGCGTTGGAATGTATCGACGTTCCACTGCAGTCTCTTAAGAATTCTTCCAACTAATTGACATCTATTCTTTATTGAACACTTTTTTTTGTACTCATGTAATTGTCAATCGCCATTGTTTAGCATTTTTTGGGATCATCTTTCCTTTGTTTTTACCCAGCACAACGATATGGGAGTTGTCATAAGAACTGCTGGTGCTAGTCAACCATTCAGCATTCTGTTTTTGAAACACATTTTTATTATTGTTTTTATTTGAGTTATTTTAAGTTGCTTTATTATAATGAAACTGCTTCATAAAGTGCTCCTTTCAGCCCTGTGCAATAACATCATCACCCAACTGTGCACAATCCAAAACCTGAGACTACTATTAGGGTTAGTTTGTTTTCTTTCCTCCGTGTTTAAAACTTGGTTACACTTCACATAAATTCAGTGTCCATAATGCATTATGAACCCATATATAAAGCTTTACCAAGAATTCATACACTGTTTCCATTTCTATACTTTTCTACCCCTGACACTCCACAATGTAAAAACTCAAATGTGTGTGTTGTGAAACAATCCCAGTGCTCTGATTATCTGTATTTCATTTTCTTTTTAGACTCTCAGAGTGCAGTATAATAGAAAACAGTTATACACTGCTAAAACAAAGGGAACACTTAAACAACACAATGTAGTTCCAAGTGAAACCAACCTGTCCAGTTAGGAAGCAACACTGATTGTGAATCAGTTCCACTTGCTGTTGTGCGAATGGAACAGACAACAGGTAGAAATTAGAGGCACTTAGCAAGACCCCCCTATAAAGGAGTG
>JAOUQT010060867.1:0-10531 GCA_025769995.1 Xyliphius kryptos | reverse complement strand
CTTTCTACATTAGGCTATGCCAATTGTTGAGGGTAACGTTGTCGCGCCCACACTTTTATGTTTTGTCAAAAGAGTATAAGTTTATATGTTCCAGGAGAAAATAAATTATTTTCTACTTTTTAGAAATATTTCTTTTATATATATTTTTTTCAGTTTCAATGCATGATGACTAATCCCAGTGTAATCAACAGAAAAGGATGCTGTTGCCACTGTACACATTAATAACTGACAGTAAGTGTAGGTGGTTAAACAGTGTGAACCTGCAGCGGAACATCCGGCTCCAGCTCAAAGGCAGGTGTGCGTTCACTCCAAGGTGTGAATTTCTTTGTAACCGGGTCGATGTAGTAATCAAACACACTTCCCTGTGAGGGAAACTTCACGGCTCTCATTTCCTTATTCCACCACCGACTAAACTCCCCTCGATAGTCTCTTAACTATAAACCAGAAAAATACAAAAAGAACAAGAAACAACCAACAAGAAGCATTTTACTACAAGTAAATCAAGTAAAATCAAAGGAGTGGCTTAATGATTAGCACATCCACCTCTCTGTGTTGGGGCTCCAAGTTCGAATTCCAGTCTGGGTGGAGTTTCCATGTTCTCCCTGTGAGTATACATTGGTTTCCTCCCGCAGTGCAAAAATATGGATTTAAGGTTAATTGCCTGCTCTAAATTGCCCCAATATGCACAGGGATGGATTGTCGCCCTGTCCTGGGTGTATTTGGCCAGCACCCAAAATGTTTTTCCTGTATGAGCATGGGAAGCAACCTGACCCTGGTAGACGATTACGTGGAAAATAATGAAATGAGAAATTTGTGTCTCTGTGTAAGGTAGTGTGTGCCCAAGATAAATTGGCACACTCTCTTGGATGGCCAGGGGGAACCCCCAACCATCATAACCCTAATAGAAGACGATGAGATGATTAAATGCCCCTACATAGTGTGCGCGCGCGCCCATGGATTGGCATGTGGTCCTAGGTGTATCTGCCCAGCGCCCAAAACGTTCCCCTCTGTATAGGAATAAGGAACCTTCACAGCCACAACCCAGTTATATAATTATGCAGCCAGGATAATGAGATAATCTGAGATAAATGGTCACAAGCATATAGGTATCAGATTTTAGGGAGAATTACTCACATGGTCCTGGAACAGAGCCCCTCCAAAAGCCCAAACACAGGCGAACACAAAGTAGATCTCATAGAGTTCACGAGGAGAGTCAGCTGGTGTGTTTTCATTTGTTAACAAGCAGTCCAACAGACAACACAAAGTCTACAACACACAGTCCCAAACACCCCTACATTAGTGTATCATGCATAAAGGATAAGGCATGTTTGTGTTTAATTATCTTGCTTTTTCATTATGTAAATTAAAAGCTCACTGGCTCTTAAAAATATGAAGACGTGCACCAATATCCTATATGCAGTGCTTGTAATTAATAGTTACATAAGCAAAGTCACAGGTTCTAATCTCACACGTCTCTCACCTGCACCATGCTGTTCTCAGGTATTGGTGTAATGGTCTTCAGATTACATCTGACTTGCTCTAAACAATAAGGCACGTACTTATCGAACAGGATGGTCAGATTGGCTCGTTCTGATTGGGCCTGACGGGTGTCGATCCAACTCGTTACAGAGCTGTAAGAACATTAAGAATTCAGAGTTTGTACAAATATAAGGTTTTCTTTTGTAATTATTTATATGTACTGTATTTTTAAGAACATAACAAATGGTCCCAGTGATCGGAAGAAAAAAATGGAAACCACCCTGGACAGTTCAGGACAGACATACTGACAATTGGATTTTGTCACCCCTTCATTTAGTTTTCTAAAATGTTTTAAATTGTGGCGGCACCTCCGACTCTCAGCGCTGGGAATCTGGGTTCGAAACCCAAATCTGAGTGGAGTAGCCATGTTCTCCCAGTGTCCGCGTGGATTTTCTGGTTTGTCCTGGGTGTATCTGCCTAGCGCCTAACAAATCAGGAAGGGCATGGCGAACCCCCATGTGACCCAAGTAAAAGATTAAGCCGAAGATGATTGATGGATGAATGGTTTTTAAATTGTGGTAGAAGACTGAAGATTCTGAGGGAAAACCAGGCATGAGGAGAACCTACAAAATCCACACAAAAAGGACATGCCATCCAGGATTTTAACTAATGAGCTTCTTACTGCAAGGTGAAAGCACTAATTGCAGTATTATGTAGGCCACTGAAATCAGTGGGTGACTCACGAGTTCCAGCCCAGATCCTGAGGGTTGACGTAGAGGATGCCTGCTCTGGAAACAGTTGCTGGAGTGGCAGCCTTTAGGTGACTGATCTCAAATAGTAACCGCATCGATGTGGTTAAGGAGATTCGTTCATTACTGGCCAGGGTCAGCACCTAACACACACATACACACATTAAAGGTAACAACACAAATTGAAATGCTAAATTATAATACTGCTCATTATGAGATACTGTGCTACATAATAACCTTGTTGTCATCCATAACAGTGTTGAGGGATTCGATCCACATTGGATCAATGTCTCCATCCAGTACAATCCACTTTGGACCATCATGAGATAAAGCAGACAGCTCCCTCATTGTTGAAGAGAAGAGTCCTAACACACGCAAATGCAAAAACTCTCAGAGCAATTATTACTAACATTACACCCTCTGTTACTTCAGACCTTACAGTACCAATCTGGAAATGCCTTCTTATTGCTCCACTTATTGTCTGTGTTAAGTGTATCATCCTTCCTTCCAGGATGGGGATGGTGGGTGAGAAACGTTTCAGAGGAGAACATTTCGGCGTCATGGGCAGATACACCCAACACAGGGCGCCAATCAATTGCTGGGCACACAATCACACCCAAACTATATAGGGGCAATTTAGAGCATTTAATTTACCATGTATCCATGTTTTTGGACTGTGGAAGGAAACCGGAGACAACCCACTTGGACACAATTGAATCTCCACCCAGATCGTAATTCAAACCTGGATTCCCAGCGCAAAGAGGCGGACGTGCTAACCCCTTGGCCACTGTGCCATCAGTTCCACTTACTGGAAAGATGGACTTTGTAGTTCTACAATTACATTCTTTATCTGTTTGTGGACTACAGTAGATAATGTGTACGTCTCCTTTACTCTGTTCTAATGATTCGGACATCAATAGTACCACCACAGAGTAGGTATTATTTGGCTGATGCATTATTCCTATCCCAGCAGTGTCACTGAGGTGTTTAAATAAAACTACAGCAGCACTGCTGCACTAAAACCCCCTCATTGAGAACCAACATTGGACTAACAAAATAAAATAAAAACAACAGATAGACTACAATCTGTAATTGTAAAATTACAACGTCCATCTATATGGTAAGTGGAGGACATGGATAATGGAGCAAGAAGAGACGTGTCCAAACCTTGGACTGGTACTGTATACTTTTTATTCTTATGAAATTCTACATGAACACAATCCATGTTCAGACAAACCATCCTTCCACTCTCGCGTGGCTGGATGCAGGAAGCCAAACAGCTCGTCTGTGGTCACTGCTTTGGGGTTCATGTCACTCCAGACAGGTTTTAGTTTCATGTTGAAGTAAGTTCTGTGCAGAGTCTTGAAAATCTGAACACAGAGCCGTGTTAAAGCATCTTAAAACTAAAGCTAAACTAAAGATAGGAAGGCTCCCTGTGTAATATATTTATAACCACCACCTGGCTTTTCCCAGTTCCAGCTCCACCCACCACAAAGACAGAATGTCTTACTGCCAGCAGCTCCTCCAGCTGTGTCACCTGCACAACAAGCAACCACAGAACACATGGATTAAAATGTGTGGTTTAAGTGATAAATGCCTTATTGGCACTTGCACAATAATTAATACGACAAAAAGCCATTGCATCGCAGATTGAAAACTTGTGTAGCCAGAATTAAAGAACTAACAATCACCTCATAAAGCCCCCAAAAAACTCACAACACTCACCAAAACTGCTGATTATTTGTACAAAACCCATCCTCTTTTTTCCTTAAAAAGTGTTTAATTAGTTCCATTAACAAAACTATTGTTTCTATTGTCTTCAAAGCTGATGCTAAAAGACGAGTCGTAGTTTTGGCATAAGTTTTAATTTGCTAAAAATGTCTGACTAAAGCGGTAACCTCTCTGACTAGTCAATCAGAGAGATAATGTACGCCTGCTAGATGTCCTTGGTGTTGCCAACTCAAAATGTGATTGGCTGAAGAAACAGCCAAGTTGGGGGGGGGGGGTGAGAATACAAGTGAATATTATCAGTAACTTTTATTATCCTAATTAGGCTATAGTATTAAAATCTTTATCAAAATGAATTAAAAACAGGATTCCATGTTCAATACATCTTTTGAACATGTATTGAACATGTTTTGAATATTTTTTCAATACCCCCCCCAAAAAAAACATTTTATGCCCACACTCACTGGATAGAATCGTGAAGTCAATGGAAGTCAATGAGAAAGCACCAAAAAAATAATAAGATAAGACAAATTAATGAATTCAAGTTGTTATGGTTACAGTCCTCCCAGTTCAAATTCAGTCAGCTAGCTGTGTTGAAAGCGTATCAACATAAGAAAAGAGTTCCACTTGGAGTAAAAGGAGGTAGAGTTGCCTTGTAGAGTACATAACATCTTTTACACTTTCAAAAACTGCATCACATCTTAAAGCCACAAAGCGAACGAAGGAGGCTTTGAGAATTTCCATAAAAAATGTATGCGGTATATCGTCAATAAAGATGTAAAAGCCAAAACTCTGCTTGCCTTCTGGTAAGTGAGGATAACTGAAAGGAAAAACCAAATATTGCCACCATAGGACAAATATCCATTTTGACCTTCAAAACCTTAGATATGATATTAAAATAACAGGACCAGAACCCCTGCAAGGTTGGACAATAAAAAAAAAACATTTGACTCAAATTGCAAGGAGAATATCCACGCCCATTACATTGATCAATGACTACATTGTGGTAAAATTTAGACAACTGAAATTTAGAACAGTGTATTCTGTGCAAAACCTCAAATTGAATCAGTTGGAGCCTTGCACAGGGTGAACAAGAGTGCATCCTTTTAATCGCACTAACCCACCAATCATACGAGACACACCTAATTCATTTTCCCAAGCAGATTTAAATCTACACACACCAGTTACATCTAAATAAAAAAAATGCAAATACAGTCTACATATTAGCGTCTTTTTGAAAGGATCAAAGGACAATACATTATCCCAGGGCTGTCTTGTAGGGCAGGTAGGAAAGAGACAAAATGTCTAATCTGGAAATATTGAAACAGGTGCAAGGAGGGCAGGTTAAATTCAGCGGCCCGTTTGGAAAAGTGCAGAAGGTCCCATCTCTAAAAAGGTCTCCAAAAGAATTAATACCCCTCTTGGGCGAAGTAGAAAAGGCAGCATCGCAAAGTGATGGGGAAAATAAATGACTATTCAGTATAGGCATTGACATGGAAGGTGCTAAGAATTAAAAGTGTCGTCTGAACTGAAACCAAATACGAAGGGTAGAAATCACCACTGGGTTTTTGGAAATGTATAACATCTTCACTGGTAGGGGAGAGGTAAATAGAGCGACTAGAGAGGAAGAGACAAAGGTTTGCTTCTCCAGTCTGCACCACAACAACTCTGTGGATTAAAGCCAATTAAGTATTTTATGAATATGTGCTGACAGGTCATCAGCAAACAAAGATAGTTTCAGCTTGACACCAGCACGCACCACACCCCAAAAAGATGGAAGGGATTTTAAGGCAATAGACAAAGGTTTGATAGCCAGAATGAACAATAATGGTTATAATGGACACTCCTAACTTGTCCCACACATCAACAAAAAAACTCGGACACAATTAGTATGCACACTAGCTTGTGGAGCTGTGTATAAAAGTCTTATCCAGGAAATAAACTTATTCCAAAATCGGAATTTATGCATCACTAAAAATAAAAAATTTCACTCAACTCTGTCGAACGCTTTTTCTGCACCCAAAGAAATAGCTAATTCAGGAGAAGATACAGAATGTTCCATAAATATAACATTCAGAAGCATTCGAACATTAGGAAAAAAGCTGATTCCCTCTAATAATTCCATTTTGGTCATGCGAAACCACCCCGGGCAGAACGTTCTCCAGCGCTATAGCCTTTGCCAAAATCTTTACGGCTGCCATTTTTTGGACAAATATTTGTTTAACATTTGTAAAATACTGGCGTTTTTGTCTTTTATCTGAATTCAATGTGCCTATAATCAAGGAATATATTAGACGACACTGAAACGAAACACCACAACTATTACCAGACATGACTCAAAGACTCCAAAAGGAAGAGGAGATTAAAATAAGTTTTTCAGAACAAACTATATTCAAAAAAATTTCTATCTCTCTCTTTATAAAAATGTCATTACCAAAACTGTTGTCCTCAAACTTTGCAACATGACTGTAATTTTTGTTTACTAGCATTGTGATACATTTAGAGACATGCTATCCGTTGTTTTTACTTAGTCATGGAAAAATAGCAAAAATAGGACCGGCAATGTTATACTGGGAAATGGCTCAATTGTGCGGTGTATACAACTGAATAAATATTTAGGTCAGCTAGTTTGAAGTTTTGACCTGCTGTGTATTTGAGTTTGACACACCTAGCAGGTGTACTTCACATCAGCATCAAGTTGTTTTTTTTAAATAAGTTTTAAGTAGCTGAAAATGTCTGATCAAACTGATAAGCTCTCTGACTATCCAATCAGAGGCCAAGAATGCTATTTATTGTACGCCTGCAAGAGGGCCTTGGTGTTGCCAACCAAAAATCTGATTGGTTAAAGAACCAGTTTCATTAACACTTATTTTACGCTACTGGGTCGCAGAACTGATAGTGAAGGCCTCAGGCAGATTATTTAAACCTGACAACAAAGAAGGTTGAAATATGATTGGTTAAATGGTTTAAAAGGAAAATAAGCAATGCAACTGGGGGAAACACTATAAACATAAACAGACAGACCATTTGAAATTATTTTATGGGCAAAATAGAATTACATCAGTCTGAGATTCAGATATTTTTTACACCTTCAGAGAAGACTTTGAAGGCTCTGACAGCCCGCCACTACATCGTCACCACGCTGCGCCAAGACTAGTGTTAAGTACAAAGAACTTACTGAAACAGTAGATTGATTATGAGGAAATGCTTTCAATTTGCTCTCATTATTTGAAACTGACCTTGAGGATGAAGTTTTCCTCAGGCTGTAGATGTAGCTCACTGACCGCCTGCCGTACGTGATGCTCCAGCTGCAGGTCTCTCTTGCGTGGGATGTCCAGCAGAGGAAACAAGTCACTGATCAAGCCCAGAAATATCGGTACATCACTCGTTACAATCTTTGGTAGGTTAAAGTCCCTCAGGGCTCTCATCAGCACCTTAACACATAAATAACTAGGGTTAGTTCGCACAAATAAGTAACCCTAGCTCTAAGTTCTTTACATTCTGCACTGCAGGTCAGTGATGAAGCTACAGCAGTTTGAACTTCAGGGTGAAATGAGTTTGAAGTCGATCTGTTATAAGCACCTGCTCCTCTGGACTGTTTCGGTCTCCTCTTTTGAGTGATCCAGCGACAACTAGCACTGACTTTATCGCTCGCAGACCCCAGTCATAGTGATCCTGCAAAATCAAATCCCCCATAAGAAAGTGGAGAACAGGAAACACTGATTTGCTAAAGTATAATTAAGTTTCAGTTGTGAGTATATCGCACAATATACACACACAAACACACATTATATATGATTCATTGACAAAACAGGCTTTTAGGAAATGTATTTTTAAAAATATTGTTTGAAAATTGATATGTTTTTTTGAGGTTAGAAGAATAAACACCCAAAATATGTCAGATGGTGCAACCCAATATTTTTTATTCATTTATTCATCTTTCACTTAAACTTATACTAGGCTTGCGGTGGGGCTCCCCATGCCCATCCAGGGTCTAAAGTTTCGAGCGCAGGGCAGATACACCCAGGAGAAGAAACATAAACACACATGGGGTAATTAAAAGCATTCAACATATCCCGAATCCATGTTTTTGGAACGTGGGAGGAAACCGGAGAACGCAGAGGAAACCCACGTAGACATGGGGAAAACAAGGAAACTCTTCGAAGATTGGTATTCGAATGGGGTATACCCAACGCTGAGAGGCGAACGTGCTAACCAGTAAGCCCCCATGCCCCCAGTAACCAGATATTTATTATTTAAAAAATATATATTCTCTTGCATCTGAAAAGATAAACAAATATATTTATATAATCATTAAAATAATATTTAAACTGTATATCATGTTTTTATTTACAATTTTTTTACATTAATATTTATTAAATAAATAACAAAATTATATATTTTATTTCATTCAATAGGGGCATAACCTGTGGTTGCGCCACCTGACTTTTTGATTGCACCTGATTTTTGCTAATAAATTAAATTTAAACAGGCTACCACAAACACCTAAATAACCACAAAACAGTTCTCAATCGAGAAATGAGCAGGATTGATGGTACGCAGTTTAGCTGTTTTTTCCTTAAACTACAGACTTGTGGTGTTTTGCATGATGCAATATCATGTCTCTCTCAATTTCAAAATAAAAGGTCTCTGCCTTCATTTGTGCCACCCTGACATTTCAATTGTGTTGAACAATAGTTCCAGACAAATGTTTTTGTAAAAAAATGTAACAACTTAAGGCCTTATGATATTTAAAATTAATTATTTGAAAGGTCTCCAGTATATAAATATGGCATCACATTTATTTATAATTTTATTAGTATACAAGTACCTTATTTAAAACATTTATATATTAATGTACTCGGACGGCTGTGACACCTGACACTTTGAGAGTATGAAAGGCAAACACTTTGTAAAAGTTATAAATATATATACTTCTAACATCAAATTATATAGGTTTTATTGAATAAATGATATATGTTATTAATCATTTACAATAGTTTTAAACCCAAATAATGCACTCTGACATAAAATAAACTGCAAGTCATGTCAATGAACCATGTATAGTATATAAAACCGATATGTCTGTGAACCTGTTTGGAGAGCAGCTCTTTGCAGAGTGTGTACAGACTGATGAATTTGCGAGCGAGCAGACGAGCATCTAGAAAACCTTCAGCCACCAGCATGATTTCACAGATCAACTCAAAATCAGGAATCACCATGGCACATGGTCTGATAAGAAACATACACACAATAGCTAATTATAAATAAATGCTTTGTGTATACACACACATATATATACACACACAAAACACCAATTAAAAGGTTGGACACATCCCCTATTTACTCCATTGTCCATTTCCTCCATTTTCTATATAGATGGACGTTGTAGTTTTACAGTTACAGTGTCAGGTGCGCTAGGCGCACCTGCCCTATTTTTGTGTTTTTTCCATTGTTCAGTTAATTAACTTCCTTCTGTCTCATATTTAGTTAGTTAACTGTTCATTTGTTTATTGGTTCTCCGTGTGTCACATAACAGGGACTTTTATTTTATATTCCTTCGCCTTCCGTTTCGTCCCTGTCCGGTATTGTTTAATGTTTATGTTGCGTGTCGGTCCTTTAGTGTGTACCGTGCATTTAGCTTTCATGCTAATAAATCTCTCTCTTTTGAATCCTCACCTGGCTACCTGCTCCTTCCAGCTCCCCTCCGTGCGAGCTCACGGTAGCTCCCCTCCGTGCAAGCTTCCTATTTCGGCCACCGGCACGCAAACGTAACAAATACATTGCGTTCCAAATTATTATGCAAATAATATTTTCTCAGATTTTCCAAAATTACCTGTATGAATTGTAGTCATTGTAATTTTCCTGTCATCAACTTTTAAAGTACAATTAAAAAGTTTTTGAACAAACTGCCAATAATAACAGTATATTAAAAAAAACACAAAAAAAAACCACTCAAAATGCATATTCCAAATTGTTTTCAACGTTTTCATTGTTATAAAGAACATAAAAATGTTCATTTGTGATATTATAAGCATTAGCAGGTTATTACAAACTGAAATCAAACAGTTTTCAAGCCAAAACTAGGTGCTAGGTGATGTTACATTTGCATATTTGACCCCTTGTTTGAAAGGAGCTCCTGAACTTTCAAAGGTTTTGGATGGTATCTGCTTCAATTGTTTTGCATGAAGACAGAATACACTCCCAGAGCTGTTCCTTAGATGAGAACTGCCTCCCGCCATCATAGACACTCCTTTTAATGTTGCTCTAGAGGTTTTCAATGGGGTTGAGGTCATGGGAGCATGGGGGCCACACCATAAGTTTGTCCCCATTTATGCCAATAGCAGCCAGAGATGCAGATGTGTTCTTTGCAGCATGAGACGTTGGATTATCATGAGTTGTTTTTCGTTATGTCACAATAACGAAATTATGGCCCACGGACCCAGAGTAACCATGTAAACTTTTTTAAACCTGAAAAAACAATATGTACATTGCATACAAAATTAGAGAACACTTTCAGACACCTGCAAGTTGGTGGTGTTAATATGGCTCCTGGTGCTAATTTCCTTAATTAT
>JAOUQT010060841.1:0-10532 GCA_025769995.1 Xyliphius kryptos | reverse complement strand
GTCAGAGTCAGTACCTTGTACTGAATGCAGCAGCTACAGGAAGCCAATGGAGAGAGAGGAGGAATGGAGTGACATGATTTCACTTTGGCTGGTCTACAAAGTTTTGAACCAATTGTAATACCGATTTAAACCACCGCAGGGCGTGTGTTCGTATGTAGAACGTACGTTCTACACGTCAACTAGATCTTCGCCACAGAAATATAGCTTACTGAATATCTACAGTAAAAGTTTGGACACGCCCCCTTTTGGCTTCACCCATTGCCCATGGTCTCAGTTCCACTTCCTGTAAAGATGGACTTTGTAGTTCTACAATTCCAGACTGTAGGCCATATGTTTGTGGACTACAGTACATACTGTGTACGGCCCCTTTACTCTGTTCTGACGGTCAGGAGCCCATTAATAGAGCGGCTATTCTTTTGTCGGTGCATTATTCCTATCCCAGCAGTGTCCACTCAGCGTATCAGTGTCACTGCAGAATCCACCACCCAAATTCTACCTGTTCTGTGAGGCTCCTGACCAACAGAGAACAGAGGACCAACAGGGGACGAACAAAAACAAGAACACAGATGGACTACGGTCTGTAATTGTAGAACTACAAGGTCCATCTCCATGGTCAGTGGAGGAAATGGACATTTTCCGAGAAATTAGTTTACATAATTCCATTCAAAACGTTAAACTTTCATTGATTATAGATTCAGGGCCCAGAATTTAAACAATTTCAAATATTTATTTTGACATAATTTGGGCTCATAAAACCCCAGAATGCTGTGGAGAAGTAGATTTGGGGGGCAATGTCTGGTGCGGGTGTTCCTAAACTCCAGATCCAAGCTCACCACGACACTCTACCAGAATGTTTTAGAGAACATCATGATTGCGTCTTCTGAGGAACTGTATGGAGATGCACATTTCATCTTCCTGCCGGACCTGGCCCTCTGCCCATGCTGCCAGACGCACCAAAACCGGGTTTGATGCCCATGACATTGTTTGACTGGCCAGCCAACAAACCCAATAAACCCAACTGAGAATCTCTGGTGCACCAGACCCAACAACAAAGATCTGACAGCAAGCATCAAGGAAATCTGGGCTTCCAGAACTCCCAGCACTGTGATGCCATGGGCATCAAACCTGGTTTTGGTGCTTCCAGGTCCTGCTGGAAGATGAAATGTGCATATCCATACAGATCCTCAGCAGAAGAAATCATGATGTTCTCTAAAACATTCTGGTAGACCGTCGTGGTGAGCTTGGATTTAAGAAAGCAGAGTTTAGCAACATCTAAACTCAATGGACCCAATGGACTGACTGGAGATCTCACACTGAACCTCGAGCAGCTTGGATCCTGTTCCTCAACTGATTGGTAGATGATTAGTGTGCACACTCAGTTTGGGCTGATTTCTCCAATTTTTTAAGCTGGAAGCCCTAATAATGTAAAAACAATCAAATAAACACTTGAAATCATTTAAATTATGGGTCCTGATTCTATAATCCAACTTTTTTTGAATGGAAATATGAAAATAGGGTTAGGGTTAGGGTTTAGGGTTAGGGTTTAGGGTTTCCATGATATTCCTATTTTTTGGAAAGGGTCTACAACACAAACTCTCAATTCTTCATTTTGAGGCCACACCATCCAGCTCTAAGTACCTGATGTATAGAAGTAAACTACAGTTATGTTGTTTTTAAGCAAAATAAAAAAGAAACCCTTCATCAGAACATCCCGCACATGAAGCCTGTTTCTAAAACTACAGAGACGCAACCGCTGAAACCTTCCAGCCTGGTTTCCCTCAAAGCTTTCCACATCGATGCACCTGCTGAGATGCTGTGTGTTGTTTTGTGAATGAGTGTGGTGTGTGTTTGTTGCTTTTATTGACATATTATTTATTTCTTTGGTTTAAAAGTTCAATATTGTGATGGATCCGATGGTGTGGCACTTTTTTGGAGTCATTGAACCCCATTCACGCCGTTAAGATGAACCTGCTCTGCCGCATTCCAAACTCCATCTGAACATCCCCCGCTGAACTTGAACCTTTCATGCATGAACTATGAAGACGGGTCCGACATACGTTTGGACTTTCCAAAGGGGTATTAATCACCTGTCCGTGGTGGTGACCACTATGCATGACTGGGTTAAAAACATTTTAAACTCTTAATCTGAACCTGATTTGGTTGATTAATATCTTCGGGCAAAAAGTGGCCCATTGAAACAGGTCTGTTGTTTTAACGGATCAGAAAAATGGGGTTTAAATGGAACTCCTTCGGAAAGTGCTCTCACTTCGAGATTTGAATGTTGGATTGTGTTTGACTTCTGCATCTGTTGGGAGAAACGTTTTGTTTTGGTTCTGGTTTTTGTTGTTGGTACTTTTCGTTCCGTCTGTTGCTGTGTTGCTAATCCTACAGTGTTGTCTGTGGCTATTCCCATCGTTCTTCCTCCTGCTTATCAGAGGAGTTAACGGCCGAGGGGCTCGCTAAACTGCAAAATGGCGGAAGGAGCGTTGCATCTCCGGACAAAGAGGAAGACGGGCGTGTAAATGGCGACAGGGCCGTCTCCGTCAGTCCAAAGCAATCACCCGTGTCCCCAAAAGCATCACCAGATGTTCAGACCGAGAGTTTTGGCGCTGATATCCAAGTAACGAGAAGTCCGCCGGAGGACATGGTTTTGAAACACAGCCCTGTTGATTCAGAAGATGACGACGGGGAAGATGCCAAGAACGGAAAGATGGATGAGACGAAGGAGTTTCAACGGGAACAGGTGAGTCCTGCTGTGGACCAGAGGGATTTTGTGAAGGAGGAGCAAGGAGACGAGGAGGAGGAGCAAGAAGGAGACGAGAATGAGGTGGAAGCTCATATTATAGTAAATCAGTCTGAAGAAGAAGAAGTTCAAGAAGAACAAGAAGAGGAAGAGCAAGACGGAGACGAATCAGAAACAGTTCCTCCAGTGGACTGTGCGTTCACCTCACGACCCCCAAAAAACTCAGATTTAAACTGCGGCGAAGCTTTATTTCCAACCACAATGACTCCAGAAGAGGCAAAAAAGAGAGGCCTGTCATTTGACTACACCGAATCCCAAGAGCAGGCTCATCATGATACCCTCGAACACTTAGAGAATGGTTCTCGTAAGACCCCTACAGGCAGCAAAAGCCCAGATTCCTGCAGGGCTGACCCTGGATCCCCCTTTTCCCCCAGTACCCCTGCCGATCATACCCAAGACTCGGCCTTAGTAGACTTGCAAAATGAAGCCCAGGAACACCAGCAATCAGAGGAACCTGAGGAACCAGATGAACTAGAGGAACCAGTGGAACCAGTAGAAGATGTCAGAATTGCAGAGGTACACCAAGAAGTGGAATCCCCTAAAACTGAGCAAGAGGAGGATGTACAAATAAAAGAGTCGAAGACTTCCAAACCTGAGAAATATCTAGAGACCACCGACGAACATCTGATTGCGACGGTGGAAGCCGCTCAAGCTGTCCAGCCAGTTATCGAACCAGTACGAACCGCCAGAGACCCAGCAACAACCGAACCTGTTCAGGATGCCGTGATCAAAAAAACAAAGAAGCCTATTGCCACCCTTGCTGCAGCCCCTGCCCCCAAGTCGTCCCCGAAACTTCAGAAAGCCCCCTCAAAAGACGCTGTGCCGGTCCGAAAAACAAGTGGCCCGTCCAAAGGTCTGTTTCCCTTTCTTTCCTCAAACCCCTTCTAAACCACCTTGTTTCTTTCCTCCACAGATCTTCATTTTGGTCTTGTAGCTCCTCAGCTGAGCAGAACCCTTTCTGAACAGCCTGCACCATCAATCAGGATGAGTGTTGGGTTGCCGAAACGGACTCTGCCGCTAGCCACCAAATCCTTCTTTCTCTCTCGCTCTCTCTTCCCTTCTTGCTTTCTTTGGTGACCGTCCCTGATTGTGCTTGGTGTCTCACACCTGACTAACTCTGAGCATAACTTTGTGTTGCTGGCACTGTTTTCACCGTCCTCTTTTCTTGCATGGTTGTAACTTCTGCATGAATGTGGACCGTAGTGTGTCACTGACTTAAAGATGTCTTAATGCTCGGCGTGCACACTCACGTGGACGCGCACACAATTAGTTGATGGTTATTAAAAGCGGTGGGTCAGTTGATGCTGATGGGGTTTGAGATGTGTATCAGCTTTCAAATCCGAACCATCTGGCCTTTTTAATTTGAAGACCGATCTACAAGAGTCATCTTAAATATTTATGAAAATTCTGTTTGTACGCCAATGTAGCGTACATATAATGATTAATTCGACTAATGGAAGTAATGACTGACAGGCCCTAGTTGGGATTGAGGGCCCAGCAGGACATGGACGGCTTTGAGGGCCCAGTAGGCCGTAGACCGGATTTGAGGGCCCAAGTCCCCCCGTAGACGGGATTTGAAGACCCGAGCGCGCCGTAGACGGGATTTGAAGGGCCTATTGCACCGTAGATGGGATTTGAGGGCCCAGCAGGCCTTAGACAAGCTGTAAGGGCCCACACGGGCCGTAGACTGAATTTTAAGGCCCAAGCAGGCCTTAGACGGGATTTTAGGGCCCGAGCAGGCCGTAGACAGGATTCGAAGGCCCAAGCAAGCCGTAGACGGGATTTGAAAGCCCCAGTGCGCCGTAGACGGGATTTGAGGGCCCAAGAAAAGCTAAAGATGGCGTGATGGGATTTGAAGGCCCAAGCAGGCCGTAGACACAATTTAAGGGGCCCAGCCGGCAGTAGATGGCGCGGCAGTAAACACATGGTACATAGAAGGCAGGTCCGGTTGCTCTGTGATGCTCATACCATTATAATCTTAAAAAAAAAAGTGATTAATGACAAATTTTAGGCTGTGGTTTTGATTTAGTGTGACTGATTTACTTGATCTTGATCACTTGGTCTCATCTGATTGTTTTTTTTTTTCTGAGCAGCCAAATCCGGAGCAGCAGCAGCAGCAGCAGCTTTAAAGGTAACGTCGTTTTTGTGTTTATATTTTATACAACTGTATAAACTGTAAAATCTGGGTTCCTCAGACCAGAGGTCGTGAATCATTCCGATCAAAAAATAAATGGGGTTTTGAAGAAACACTGTGGTCCAATAACTTAATAAAACATAGTTTTATAATAGCACCTCTTTGCGTTATTTATTCATAGATTTTATAAAGTACAGGGGGGTTCCCCATGCCCATACAGGGAAGAACGTTTCGGACACTGGTCAGATACCCCCAGGACAGGGCGCCAATCTATCTCTTAGCACACACACTATACAGAGGCAACCCTTTAATAATTTTTGTCGTTATTTTACTTGGACGCTGGACACAGACCTCCTCTTTACAGAATTACAGTTTTATTTATTATGTTGTTTTTATTTGGTTTACTCAAGTTTGTTCCGTTTCCTTCTTCCATCATTTATTGTTTTGCTCAGTTTTGAACATTTAGTCCTTTAACACATTGCCTGACCAAAATAAAAGTCCCCACCTGGATGTAACTGATCTGGGGTCACTGCAGTCGGTCAGTTCTGGGCTCTACAACGTAATGTTCCCAAAGGATCAGCTGACCTGAATCTACTGAACCACCAGGTTCTTCCTGGTCAGATCAATGGATCTGTTCTTCTCTGATGACCTGGATGGATTCCAAGATGATGATGATGTCAGGATGTATCCAGGCTCAAATTGTGAGATTGTGCTTCAGGGAGCATGAGACCTCATTCTCCCACATGGATCGTCCAGACCTGAACCCCCCACTGAGAATCTTTGGGATGTGCTGGAGGAGACTTTGTGCAGCGGTCCATTTTATCATCAATACAAGATCTTGGGGGGGGGGGAAATTGATGGAACTCTGGAGAGAAAAAACATCTGGACGGTCATAGATTTGTGGTTAAAGGAACCAGCCTTGTGACCTGAAGGTCCCTGGTTTGATTCGCGGTCCCACCAAATTCTATGGCTGAAGTGTTCTTGAGCAAGGCGCCTGACTGAAGGATTACAATGTGTCCACGATACACCATCACGGAAAAAACGCCGGATCGTTGAGCAAATTCTGCAGTTCTTTGCCAAAGTGCGCCATTTGCTAGTTCCCCTTCAAGGACCCTAGTGGCAGGCAGATGAACCAATCACAGCTCACCGGAACATCATCATTTACGTGCCCTCCCCCTTTTCACAATGAACGAACACACAGCTGAAGAGTTGGTCCTCCAAAAAAAGTTGACCTCAGTAATATGGAGCTGGTTTGGGTTTTCCCAAGTTGACGTGACCCAAACCATGGTGATCTCCAAAGTGTGCAGGTATCACGACCAACCTTTTCAACCGCTTAAAAAGACGGCATCCCAAACAATACGCTGAAAGTCAAGTAGCCAAAGGCGTAGCTACACCGTCGGACCGAAACAAACGACGCCGACACGGACATTTGGGGGATACAGTGCCTATGAGAAGACGAGGAAACGGTAAGTTTTTATGGTTCCTTCCAAAGTTGACCCGGGCTACCCAGCCACTTTGGTTGACCCGAAAAGAATCGTGATAAAATCGTGATATAATATTTTCACCATAATCGCCCACCCCTAGATGTCTCAATGGGGACAATGTGTGATATCAACGCTTATCATTAGAGTGTGGGACCTTTATTTTGGCGGGCAGTGTGATCATATTGTGTTTGTTCATCTGAATGTTGTCTTTCGTTTTGCATAATTTTTATTCTCAATTCCACACAAGACCCCGACTCCGCCCACATCTGACAAAGGTAACGCCATCAGCGCCAAACGAGGCTCATCAGTCCAGTGCTTGTTAAAAGTCGCAGGGCAGGTTCTCTAAAGTCTAAAGCACAGTGTGCAGAATTAAGCCAGTCCAGAAGCACAGTGAGTAAACGGGTTTAACTCCACCTCCGTGTTCCTCTCTCTGATCTCCAACTCCAACCTGGACCTCAGCGTTTGGACGTCTGATGTTCATTTTGTTTCCTTTCGTTTTGTTTGAAACTTGCAGACTGGAGATGCCAAGATGAAAACCAAACCTCAGGGTGTTGTCACAAAAATCCCACGTGAGTCACAATTTTATTGTTATTTTAATAAATGACTCTCCATGATGATGATGATGATGATGATGATGATGATGATGATGATGATGATGATGATGATGACTGTGGTTGCCCGCGTTTAGCCGAATCCCCCCAAACTCCGGACCGCAGCGGATGCAGTAGCCCGGCCACCCCCAAGTCACCAGCCAGCCGCTCCACCACACCTGTGCATCAGGTGAAGAAGGTGGCCGTGGTGCGCACGCCCCCAAAATCACCCGGCTCCCTTCGGTCCCGCGCTCCGATCGCCCCCGTCGCCCCCATGCCCGATTTGAAGAACGTCAAATCCAAGATCGGCTCCATCGAAAACATCAAACACCAGCCTGGAGGTGGCAAGGTGAGCGATGAGCGTCCCGCTGGGTTTCCTGATCCCACAATGTACACGTTACCTCATGAGGTCCAAATGAACCTTCTCAAACATCGTTCCTCGTGGTTTTCTCTTCATTCTCAGGTGCAAATCCTTGAGAAGAAGATGGATTTCAGCACCGTTCAGGCAAAATGTGGCTCCAAAGCCAACCTCAAACACACTCCAGGTGGAGGCAATGTGAGTGCATGCACATGTTCTCCCACTTAGTGCTTAGCCTTGGTGCTGTGCAGTGTCCCGGTCCTTGTGACCAACTCTTTGTTTCTCTTTAAAACTTCGTCTAGGTTCAAATCGTGAGCAAGAAGTTGGACCTCAGCAGCGTTCAGTCGAAATGTGGCTCCAAGGCCAACATCCACCACAAACCAGGTAAGAGTCGGAACGTTCCGCTGGCACTTAAAACATTGTGAAGCTAATATCGACGTTTAATAAAGCAATGCGGTACGAGAGGGCGTGCATTATTGTGAATAAACCGTGGGAAAGAGGTGTTATTAGACACGACGCACAAGCCGTGTACAGTTACAGCTGTTTCCCGTGGTTTATTCACAATAATGCACAACCGCGAGTGTCTTATTCATAAATGCGTTGACTGAAGGCAAAATCGCTAATAAACTCGCCTTCTGCGACAAAATCCAGTCCGATTTTTAAAATGAACCCTGATGCAAGTAAAAGATTTCCGGTTTAACAATCAAATACTGCCATCTAGTGGCCAAATTACAAACGGTGCCTTTTATATTGTGCATTTATACGAATGTCAAGCGCTTAGAGGTGTGGGTTATTGTGAATAATGTCACGGCTAGACAAGCGGATCAGCCAATCAGATTTAAGGAGCGGAACGATCCGTTATTCATTCATTCATTTATTGTCTTCCGCTTATTTTTTTAAGATGGATCGCGGTGGGGTCCCCAATGCCCATCCAGGGGAGAACATCTCGGGCGCTGGGCAGATACACCCAGGACAGGGCGCCAATCCATCACTCACAAGTCCACACCATACAGGGCAATTTAGAGCATTCAATTTACCTTCATGTTTTTGGAAATGTGGGAGGAAACTCGCGTAGACACGGGGAGGACATGGAAACTCAACCCAGATTGGGATTCAAACCGGGAATCCCCAGCGCTGGGACGCGAATGTGCTAACCGCTTAGCCGCCCACTACCCGTTTTATTGGACTATTTAGGAGCGAGGAAATTTCCCGACTGACTTTGTTCCACAGGGGGCGCTCTATTACAGTTCCACGCTGGAATTCACTCCTGAGAGCGAGCCGTTCTTTCCCAAATGTTCTTTAAAAGCAGTCTGCATGCCTGACTATTTGGATGGGAAAGCAAATACTTTTAGAAATATTGTGTAATTAAAACCTGGCAACCAATGATGCTGAAATGTGATTGGCTGGATGCTCTAATAAGTGAATACATGTCTTAAAGCGGCGCGGCTGAGGGAAACGTTATGAAAGGACGCGGACAGAGCATTGGGAATTGTTTAACAAGTCTGGGATTCGGATATTTTTAGGCCTTCGTGGAGAACTTCGAAGGTCCTGGCGGCCCACCGCTGGTAAAGACGAAAGTACGACTTGTAAAAGGCTTGTACTAACTCTCTTAAATATTTATGGGTGCGTTTTGGGCGTAACATGCCATAAACCAATTTTGTAGCCCACTATTCCTTTAAGAACCAGGTGGCGCGCTGATTTTGGTGGGTTGCAGCTCCCTGTACTCAATAAGGTTCCTGAACACATTTTATTTTTGGATGGCCACGCCCATCGGGGTCGATTTATTTTAACGACGCAGATAAAAGGCTTGGAATCGGATTGTGGGCGGGGTGTAACGAGCATCGCAGGAACTTATTAAGTTCCCGGTTCTTTTCCAACTGAAGTGGAGAAGTGGTTCCGCTGTACTAACTGCTTCCGCCTGCAGGGGGAGGAAACATCGAGATCAAATCGGAGAAACTGGAGTTCAAAGCTCAGTCCAAAATCCGTTCTCTGGACAACATCGGTCATGTGGCAGGAGGCGGAGCCAAGAAGGTAAGTTCCCTTCATTTAGTCACATGCAGATCAGCTCAGTGCATTGTTTTTAGAACGTCGCCACCTTAAAGCTTTCCGCTCTCTCTCTCTCTCTGTGGTGTTGTAGCGCCACCCTCTGGAGCTTCACTTTCAACCTGCTGCATTGATTTTCTTCTCCATTTCCTCTTAAGAGTCGCTTTGATGTTTTATTAACGCAAGTGTTCAACGAGTCCGCAGAGGAACGAGGATCAATGAGACCTCAGAGACGGATACGGGGCGGTTCTGCGGTGGTAGAGGGCGCTCTGGAGTTGAGGTTTTGGGTTAGCAGTGTGAGGGTTAAGGGTTCAAACCTCAGGTTTAACAAAAGCTGTTATTTTGGACCCCTTGGCCCATAATCCTCATTGCTCTTGGGGTCATCTAACTGTCTCTCTCTCCAGCCCTCTCTCTCTCTCTCTCTCTTGCTGTTTGTATATGTTTCAGCCCGGTCGTTCGGTTCTCCACTTCCTTGGGGTGGTCTCTTATTAAAGTTAATCACAGGCCCCCCTCCCCCCCAATACAGACACTTTGGCTTTTCTCCAGGTTTCGTTCCTTTGGCAGATCTGCTTTCCTCCCCCTCTCTCTCTCTCTCTCTCTCTCTCATACCCATCATCTCCATCTTTCTCTCGTTTCATCCTTTTTTAGGTTTGATTTGTTTTTTTCTGTTTAAACCATTTTTATTTAAAAACATCACCTGATTTGTGTGTTTTGATCACTTTTCTTTGTTCATTCGTGCTGTATTGATTTTTTTTTTTTCATTCACCCTGTGATCCTCCCTCCCCCCTCCCCTCCCCCTGATGATGGTCTCATGGCATTAGAGGGAGGATGGGAGAAAAGCAGATCTGGGGCCCTCTGAGGCTGCCGTCCCCTCGCACCCAGACGTGTCCTCTGACCTTTCTAATGTAGGAGAGTCAGTGCATTAGAGCTGAACTGTAAGTGATTTTAAACTTTAAATCGAGTTCTTTTGTTAAACATTTAATAAAAACAGAAACACAGGACGTACTGTACGATATAAAGTGATTCATTTTGCCTACAGTGCGTACACACAGAGGAATTTGTCCTCCACATGTAACCCATCCGTGCAGTGAAACACACACAAATACACACACTGGTGAAG
>JAOUQT010060833.1:0-10532 GCA_025769995.1 Xyliphius kryptos | reverse complement strand
GGTATACCCCTAACAAAAAATCCTTCAAATTTTGACCAATGAAGAGTGCATTATTTCTGAAAAAATCAAGTGTTCTTAAATTGTTCTCTAATTTTGATCTCCAGTGTGTATATATATATATATGTGTGTGTGTGTGTGTGTGTGTGTGTGTGTGTGTGTGTATGTATGTGTGTATATATATATATGTGTGTGTGTGTGTGTGTGTGTGTGTGTGTGTACATAATAAAGCATTTTTTGTCACCAAATGCACCAAACAAACCAGTTCGGGTCTGTGCCTGAGGCGCATGCGCAGCACATGTGTACATTGGGATCGAGTTTCTTTATTATTGGTGGCTTTGGGAATTTCCCAGGAAATCCCCTTCATGGCCCAAGAACTCAAAGTCTGTTCTCCACCCGTTGTTGTGCACGGTAAGCATACAGCTGCAGCGATTGGACGAATGTACCTGTCAAACAGTCCATTTGGGTGGTGCTTGTGAACATGGAGTCAATGAGAGGGTGGGTGTGGAATGTAAAAGCCAATCGTTGCTCAGGAAGGCGGGACTTGTCGGAATCCGGGTAGGGTAAACAGTACCACTGAGTGAAGCTAAGACGGCCTCCTTTGCAAGGCTCGTTAGGACGCGAACTGTTCGTAAAACGGATTTTTCGGAACTAAAATGACTCGACTATGGCGCGGGCCGCACTGAGACGACTCGCTCCTCGTTCGCGTCGATGTTTGAGTAAAGAAGGCGGCTTAATAAAACGCTAGCAACAGCCAAGTTTCTGTCGCGAGAGCTGTGAGACCGTGGGTCGCGAGCTCGAGGCTAAGGCTCAGGTTCGTGGTTTTGTTCAAATAAATTGTGGTAGAGAAACAGCTCGGCTGTGTTCGGCTTTAAACAGAGCTTTTGTAAATGGAGTTGGTTGAAAAGCAACGGTCACAAAACGAGTATGACGCTCGGAAAATTAGCCCACCGTCGGGTCCCGGTGTTGCAACGAAAACGGTTGCCACCGAATCCTGTTACCTTGGTAACTCAGGCTACGATAAGACGCTCCCGGAAGAGTGGTGCGACAGCGGACTGGACTCGTTCATCAGCGGCTCGATCAACCCGGACTGTCCCGATTCCGCACCCAAGACCACCGATCCGTCGTGGACCTGCGCACTCGCCATCGACTCATCCGAAAGCGACAGACTGGACTCCGCCATCGGGGACTCGATTAACGACGAGTCGGTGCACAGCCTCTCCGAACGGATCGGTACCGTCGCCCTGAAGGACACCCCCGACCAGAGGCATCATCCTGGTCTGGAGGCAGAGCAGCGACGGAAAGAGGAGATCTACAACACCCTCTGCTTCATCTCAGAGGATGGAGACACGTAGGTGTTCACTGATTTTAAAAAAAAAGGTTTTGGATCGACTTCGACTAGATGTATTTTGTAGTTTTACAGTTTATTTTACTTTGTGTATGTAAGATATACCTTTATTAGCCCGACAATGAGGAAATTCACATTCTCGGCAGCAAAGTGACAGTACTCAGAGAAGTTCATCATTATAATAATAAATTTCATAAATTTATATGGTGCTTTTTCATTTTTAAACAAATCTCCCAAAAAACAAATACACACCTAAAGTAAAGTATTTGAGCTTAAATATGATGAGTTTTTGAATGACCTGGACAACTAAGAGTCCAGAATCAGAAGACCGTAGCCTACGATTTAAGATATAATGGTGTAACAAGTTGGCCAAATAAACGGCCGCCAAACAAGTGAGTGTTGGCAAAGTTAAAAATAATAATAATAATGAGTTTACGGTGGCTTAGTGGTTGGCCCGTTCGCCTCTCAGTGCCGGGGATTCCCGATTAGAATTCTGATCTGGGCGGAGTTTCCATGGTGTCCGTGTGGGTTTCCTCCGGGTTCTCCGGTTCTGTCCCACAGTCCAAAAAACATACATTTACAGGTAAATTAAATGCTCTGTATTGCCCTGTATAGTGTGTTCACATTTTTTCATGGTCATTAAGTCGCTGACCAATTTTATAGAATACCATTCAAAGTCGTTTATTTTTCAAAAACATGCATATGGATGCAAAGTGAATTTTGGAGCAATTACTTTAAGGAAATTGTCCTTAATGAACACAAATCCACATTTCAAATACTTTAAATACTCTAAATTTGCGTTTCATTTTGCCTTCAAAAATAATCCTTAATTAAAATAGAATGGTAACTGGTGAACAAATGGAGGTGTTACCATAGCAACGATAATGCCGCGCTGTCTAGACGCGTACCTCTCTCGCTTTTTTTGAATAAAGACGATTACAAAATTAGACTAGCAATAATTATTATTTTATTTTATTTTTTTAAATGTACAGTGGAACCTCTTATGAGTCTGCAAACAATCGATGTAATCTGAAATCGATTAAAACTGAGGCACCTATTTCCATTTGAATCAGTTTCATGATGGAGACTCCAAAATGCATAAAAACACATTTTATAAAGAATAAATTTTGCGTTTAATACTCAAAACAGCACTATATTTTATATTAGTTTATTAATCTTATAAAAGTCTAATTTAAATAGTAAATAAACATTTAACAGGACACTTACATCTCACACCATTTGACTTTTTTTGATCCAAATTAATAATAACGTTGACCTCTTCAGTTTCTGTTTTGTAAGCGTTATTTAACTCGATCATGTTTCTGCTCTTTTTCTGTAATGGGCTTCTGGATCTGGAAACTTTTTTGAATCCCACTTTAAAAATAAAGTGTTAACTTCACTTTCACTTCTCAAGAGAAACTAAATGGAGTCAGTCACTCGAATTAAATCTGAAGCAGCTGCCGAAAACAGAGGTTCCACTTTATTTATTGTGTTAATTATGTCACCACCATTTGATAACCAATGCTCTAAACCTTAACCAATACCTATAAAAGCCTATTGACTGAACATTTTAATTGATAAATTATTTTTAGTGCAGCTTTACCACTGGGAAGATTAAAAGATTAAAAAAACTTGTTGTTACTAAAGCACCACACACTAAAGATAGTGTTGCTACCATTTTTATATACAGTTAATCAATTGCAGTGATGAATAAGGGAATGAATAATTATAAAATGTTGGCATTGCATCTTTATGCAATGCCAACATTTTATAATGTTGAGGTGCTGAGAATACGCCTATATGTTTAATATACAAGGTGAAAGTAAATATACAGATGTTTTGTGGCAGGTAAACAATATTTACATTGTGCTAGAAGTAATATCCCCTCATTATCTTCCTCTTATTCCTCTACTGGGGTCGCGGTGGGGTTCCCCATGCCCATCTAGAGGAGAACATCTTGGGCGTTGGGCAGATACACCCAGGACAGGGCACCAATCCATTGCTGGGCACACACTCACATCCACACACTATATGGGCCAATTTAGAGCATTCAATTTACCTGGAATCCTTTTTTTTGGACTGTGGGAGGAAACCGGAGAACCTGGAAAAAACCCACGTGGACACGGGGAGGACATGGAAACTCTACCATGATCGGTATTTGAACCTTGAACCCCCAGCGCTGAGAGGCGAATGTGCTAACCACTATGCCACCGTGCCGCCCTCAGGATAATATGTAAAATCAATAAATAATAATTAATAAATGTCATTACAGTGTTGAGAATGTTCCACCACCCTAGTAATACATGCTTTGTCATGGCAATCATCTGGAAGCGATCACATTAATGAAGTTATTTGGCAAATGCACCCATGATGCAGTCAAAAATGACTGAGTCTAATAGTGAAAATGATTTGCTGCCGTGTGATTGGCTGACCAGATAATTGTATGAATAAGTGAGGGAGGCATGATGTCTCACACAGTAAAGGTCCTGTGTTCGAACCCTTGGAGTTTGTATGTTTTTATTATATCTGTGTAAGTTTAGTTGGAAAGCTCCGGTGTCTCTCAGTTTCAGTACCGGGACGTCACAGATTTATTTTAAGATTTCAGTGGAGTGTTATTCAAGACCCTAACCTGTTTTTTTGGGGGGCGGGGTATTTAGGGCTCTGCACCTGGCACTCATTCACGAGCAGTGGGACTTTTTTCAGCAACTCCTCGAGCTCGTCGTGCTCAACCCCAACTGGACTCCGTACCTGGACATTCAGAATGATTTGGGACAGGTAACGAGGAGCACAACTTCCTGTGTTGAAACGTTTTCTTTGTATTTTTGCTTATTTTTTGTCTTCTTTCCGTTCGTAGTCCGCGCTGCACCTGGCTGCAGTGTTGGGCAGCAGTGAGAGTATTCGCGCATTATTGAGGGCAGGGGCGAGCGTGGACATCCAGGAGCGAGGAGGGAACACGGCGCTCCACCTAGCTGTGTGCGAACAGCATGCTGACTGTGTGAGGGAGATCACCGCTTCGCCTCGGACCCTTCCAGAACATCTTAACCGTTACAACTACGCAGGTATCTCACTCACTCACTCACTCACTCACTCAAAGATTATCGTTAATGTACATGTCAATCCTGTAGCAATCGATTTTACAACCATTCATTTATTTATTTTTCCATTAATTTTCAAAGCTTGTCCTGATCATGGCCATGGGTGCTGAAGTCTGTCCAGGTGATAATGTGAGAAACACCCTGGACAGGTTCCCAGCCCCTGTGGGGACAAATTGTTGTACATGTTTATACCTGGTTATACCTATACTTTTTATTTGTATGAACAATACTGAACCCCAAAAGAGGATTTATCCTCATCTGCTCTGCACCAAGCTTTAACTGCGCACACGTTCATAAATATTCATCAAAGCCCCGCAGAGCTCGCTCTATTTTTTAATTTTATTTCCCTACCTGCTGCTGAACAAAGGAAACAAGTTACAAATAAGATCAGTTGCATCCTTTACCTGACTGCCATTCCTATACCCAAAGGATGCCCTGATCAAACCCTCGCACCACAAGATCTGGTTTTAATAAAAAATGTTCCAGAGCAGCTGTAAAAATAAATAAATGCTTTTTTTTATATTAAAAAAATGGAATCAGCAGAATAGGCTACAAAACGAACAGGAAACCACAGATCTGAAGCCTGAACTACAATGGCTGGTTTAAAGCCGATAAGCCGCGGTATTAAATGCTAAACACTATTTTTATCACTCCGTATTTAGGAGTAAGTGCGCTCCACTTGGCCGTGCAGAAGGGAAAGTGTGACATCATCAGCACGTTGTTGGAGGCCGGCGCCGACGTCAATAAAAAGGTAAACTTTTTATAGGGTGTATCCTAACTGTCCCTGAGCTCGGACCGGGAGTACTAACTGTAATTGGACTTTTATTGTGTGTGTGTTTTTGTGTGTGTGTGTGTGTGTGTGTGTGTGTGTGTGTGTGGTAGGATCAGGGATCGGGCCGCTCGCCGTTGCACTGGGCCGTGGAGTATCAGAACTGTGCCGCCGTGAATCTGTTGCTGCAATTTGACGCGAACGTAAATCAGCGCTCCTATCCCGGTCACACCCCACTTTACTGCGCCCTCTACAGGCCAAGCAGTCACCTGCAGGAGTTGCTCAGGGCGGCCGGAGCCTCTGAACTACAAGATATGGAGGAAGAGGATGAGGATGACGAAGCGGAAGGGGACGAGGCGGAAAATGAGGAGGTTTGTTAACTTTTTAATATTTCTTTTCTTTTCAAAAAATATTTTATTAAAATTTTAAGAGGGCAATACATTCTAGGGATATGGACAGATTAGGAAATAAAAACGAACATGAAAACATCTAAGGCAATACTGAACAATGTTAAATAAAGGTTTGGTAAACTGAATCCTGCTGTTAATTGAAAAGCTTATTTCTGATGTAATTTGCATTAAGCCTCTTTTTTTTTTTTTTCATTTGTTTAATACAGGATGAGTTCGATGATGTCATCATTAATGGAAAACGGGTGCTGTAGCTGTCAGTAGGATCATGATGATGATCGGGATCCAGATGAGGGTCGCCTATGTGTATATGTGTGTTGTATGTAAAATATATTTGCCGGTACTGTCTCATGCTTATAATGCAGACGATTCATGTAACTAACAATTACTGTACTGTGCAGTGGATCCACTTTATTTACAGTAAATCTGTATGTGCAACGCAAAAACGGCTTCGTTCGCCCTGGCAATTATATCTATAGAAGCCTGATTTGTGCAGTTCTAATATATCTTACCCCCACCACTGGTCTCTACAGCTGTGTCCTGATGAAATGATGAAATGATCAGTGAGGCGCTTATTGATGCTTTGTAACCTGTTAATGATTTTTAAGTTGCAGCCAATGGGACGATCATTTTTCTTTATTTTTTATTTTAAAAAGCTGATTATTATTATCTGTAGTTTAAGATTTCAGGGGGTGCAAGTGATTTATAGAGTTCTATTTTGAAATGAGTGGGAGTGTAACTTGTGGGGGGGGGGGTGAATAGTTGCATCAGAGAAAGAAGCGGTTGGGTACTGTAGTTCCTATCCTCTACGATGTGCTAGTGCAACGTATGGACAAAACTATTGAGATAGAGAATTTTTTTTGGAGTGTGCCTAAGCGTATTTTGCTTATTTATCCATAAGAGCATTTCTGAGGTCAGGCACTGATGTTGAGTGACGTGGTCTGGGTTTCTTTAATTGGATGAGGTCAGGATGGTCTCTGTGATGGTCACCAACTTTAATCATGTCCTTATTGAACCTGTCATGCTGAATCAAAAAAGGGCCTTCCACAAACTGTTGGAAGTATGCAATCTCAAAATGTAAAGCTTTTAAACCTAGAAAAGTAAGATTGTAAGACTGAATTGTCTCAATTGGGATTAAAAGATGTGTCCTGATACTTTTGGCCATATAGTGTTGGCACAATGAGAACCCATTTAGGATGGCGTCAGAAAGGGTCCAAAAGTTTTGAGAACTCAAAAACAGAATTCGAAAGCAATTTTCTTCGTTGCACATTTTTTTGCTCGCGCTTCTCTCTATCGCCCCCTTGCGTCTCAAAAATCGTTCGATTTTGTATTTAGGATCCGTTTTAACGGATAGACTACACATCCGGCGACATCAGCGAATCTGCACGAAACGTGTTTTGTTTTTAAAAAATGAGTTAAGAGTTGGTTTACTTTTATCAGCTATTATAATTTTCATTATTATTTTTCCAGTCCCATATTTTAAAATGTGTTAATCCACAATTTGTCATAGTGTAGCACGGCTGGGTGGGCTGGGTGGGCTGGGTGGGTGGTGGTACGGCGTCAGCTGTTTTTTAACTGCCAGAGTAGTTCATGTAAATATGAAATGTGCAGAGATCACTGTTGTTATGAACTTTACAAAGAATTTAGCTTTACAGAGTATACTGACCCGTGTGGAAGTTCAGCCCTTGTTGTATTCAGAGTTAAAACGATCGCAAGTGTCTTGTGACCGCTGCTGGTGTTGTGTACATCCACGAGAAATGCATTATAATAGAATATCCATCACAGTGGCATTGAAGCGTTGTCTTTTTTATTTATAGTGCGCTACAGCTTTGGAGTGTTTGTGTTAATGGAACTGGACCTCTTCCCATGGACAAGGAACGTATACCATGATCTCGAGGAAAGATGTTTATTTGTATTCAATGGAACTGACACTACTTTTTGTTTGTATGCGTTCGCACTGTAGTTCTCTTAGAGCTGTGGTTCTGTCCAGCTGGACCGTCCCGCTGGTCCCTCTGCGTGTGTATAGTTCTTTTCTTGCAGTGAAGTATAAGTAGATAAAGTTAAATAAAATCAGAATGCATAACGTGTGTCGAGAAGGTCTGCGGTGAAATGGGCCGACACGTCCACAGTAACCTTCAATATGTCATGTTTTGCAAAGAGCTTTGTTTTTTTTTTAGACCGTTCACCTCAAGTTTTCTATTTGATGGTGAGTAGAACTGAGCCGAGGGTTCTTTTGCAGGTGAAAGATGGCGTAGGTTTAGACAGCCATGCAGGACTGTTAATTTTCAACGTGGCGTTTTGGTTTGATTTGGGATGGATGGTGTGATTGAGGTTTCATTTGTGCAAAAAGGTGATGGCTGAATTATTACGTGCTTTATGAGGACAATAAATGGTAAAATATCAAATGTGGTTCTAAAGTTCGTTTACTCTGCACATGTACGTGTATATAACATACATTATGTCCCTTGTGTCTGCGCGCAATACAACCTTCCATCCATTATCTTCCACTTCCACTTCCATTCCTCTACGGGGGACACGGTGGGGTTTCCCATGACCATTCAGGGGGGAACATCTCGGGCCGCTGGGCGGCAATCCATCGGTGGGCACACCAACGCACACTATGCATGGCAATTTGGAGCGTTCAATTTACCTGGAATCCATGTTTTTGGACTGTGGGAGGAAACCAGGGAACTCGGAGGAAACCCATGTGGACACGGGGAGAACATGGAAACTCTGCCTAGATCGGGATTCGAACCGGGAATCCCGAGTGCTGAGTGGTGAACGTGTTAACCACTAAGCCACCCAAGAGTTATTATAACTATTTTTATTTTTAATGTTGGGCTTCAGGCTGGTTTAATGGTTAGCACGTCTGTCTCTCAGCACTGGAAATCCAGGTTCAAATCCCAGTCTGAGTTTCCATGTCCTCCCTGTACCTATGTGGTTTCCTCCCACAGTCTAAAAACATGGCTTCAAGGTGAATTGCTTGCTCCAGATTTCAGTTGTAGGCTTGTGGCCTGAAGGTTCCTGGTGTCCGGTCTCCACCAAGTATTATGGCTGAAGTGCCCTTGAGTGAAGCACCTAACCTCAATCGCCCAAGAGCTGCCCACCGCCCTGGGCAGGTGTGCTCAGTGTGTGTATGTGTGTGTTTCATGGCACAGATGGGTTAAATAGGACATGCATACATAAATTTGGTTATACAAGTATCCCTTCTTGGTTGGGGTCAGAACACAGAGTTGATACAGAACCCTGGAGCAATGAGGGTTAAGGGTCTTGCTAAAGGACCAAATTGGTAACATTGGTGAACCTGCAACGTTCTAATTGATAATCCAACACCCGAACCACTGAGCCACTCACAATGGGACAAATTTCATTGTGTGTAAGTGCAGTAGGCAGATAGATCACTATAACTATTTAAATTGCCCCCATATGATGTTCTTACCTGGATCGCCATGAGGAACCCAACCGCATCCTTAGTAGAGGATTGAGCGGAAGATCATGGAAGGATGGAAATTGCCCCCATCTCCATTGCCCCCCCCCCCCATAAAGTGGTTAGCACATTCACCTCTTAGCGCTGGGGATACATTTAGTTATTTAGTTATCCAAAGCGACTTACAAGTATCCCAACTTGGTTTGGGTCAGAACACAGGGTTGAAACAGGACCCTGGAGCAATGAGGGTTAAGGGTCAAGAACCCACATTGGTAACTTCAGTGGACCTGGGATTTGAACCCTCAACCTTGTGATTGGTAGTCCAACACCCTAACCACTGAGCTACCACTCCCCAGTACAGGGGACCGGATACCCGGTCCGAATCCCAATCTGGATAGAGTTTCCATGTCCTCCCCGTGCCCTCGTGGGTTTTCTCCATGTTCTCCGGTTTCCAAAAACAGCGATGGATTGGCCCCCTGTACTGGGTGTATCTGCCCATCGCAAGAGATGTTCTCTCCTGGATGGGTATGGGGAACCCCCACAACGACCCTAGTAGAGGAAAAAGCAGAAGATAATGGATGGATGGACATTTTGGCTTTTAGTTTAATTAAAAGGGTAACGATTGTTGTAATAAACATGTCGCAGCATAAATAAGACATCACGGTATCACAGCTTGATCTTACACCGTCCCTATTGCGCCGTCACTGAGCCCCAGGGGAAATACTGATGTGATGAAACGTCTTCCTGAAGTTTGACTTGTGTTTCTCTGCAGATTTCAGCCTGGCGTTTTGCTAAATAGCTGTTTCAGTCGTTATTTTTAGACGAACCGAGCTGGTCAGACCAAACTCAGATGAACAGGGGCTTTTGAGCAGACGCCAAAATCAGGGGACAGCCCACGCTGATTACTGGAGACGATTTAATGTTTTTCCTTCAGTTATCTCATGCCAGTGAGCAGAGGCAGAGCTTTACTGCATTTAAAGGGAATAAGAGCTTGATTTACCAACATGCCTACTGGTGGCATCTGTAAACACAAAGCTGAAATATTGAGTCAGCGCCAGACTGAAGTCCAGCAGTTCCACCAAAACTGAGGAACATCTTTAAAAAGGTCAAGATTAGAATCCATTACAGTTGCAGGACTGTTACTTTTTTCCAAATGTGAGTTGACTTTGAGTCCAGGGCATGTGTTTTACCCCCTGCAGGCCCAGTCTGCGGATAATTATGGAATTCTACAAAAAAACACCATCTGTTCTGACCGCCTGGAACCGTTTAAGAAAAAAAGTCAAACGTCTGGACATTTTGAGTTCTGCTGTTGATTCAAACAAGCCATCAAACTTTCTGATGAGCTCCTTTAGCCGAATCATATAGTTATAAAACGGGTAGTTCCGGTCCTTAAATCTGATTGGCTGAGCCAATTGTCTAGCCGTGACATTATTCACAATAATCCACACATCTGAGCGCTTTACATTTGTATAATTGCGCGATGTAAAAT
>JAOUQT010060826.1:0-10532 GCA_025769995.1 Xyliphius kryptos | reverse complement strand
CCTTCCTCATGTTCTTTTGCATGTATGTCACACTTACGTGTTTCGGAACATTAAACCAATTTAAATAGAAGTCAAAGACCACACAAGTAAACCCAAAATGCAATTTGTAAATGAAAGAGTTAATTATTAAGTGAGAAAATCCAAAACTACATGGCCCTGTGTGGAAAAGTGATTAACCTCTGCTTCTTTACATCTCATCATGATGTGTAGCTTTTAAAGATCTTTTGGTAGACGTCACTTTGTCCGGCTGGTCCTATTTAAGTGATGTCTTGATTGAGAACGGGTTTGGCAATAATCAGGCCTGGGTGTGACTAGAGACAATAGTGTGTGGTGTGATAAACCACAGTTATAGTATGTTTTAACAAGGGGGGCAATCACTTTTTCACACAGGGCCATGTAGGTTTGGATCTTTTTTGTCACTTTATAATAAACACTTTCATTTACAAATTGCAAAAAACAGGACATGAGGAAGGGGCAGACACCTTTTCACACCACTGTGTGTAAACAAGATATGTGCATTTTATTTTTATATGTAGAAAAAAAAGAAAGAGATTAAACACTTATGCACAGTGTATAAAAAAAATCTAGAATGTATAATAAATTGTTAGAAATCAGGGTTTTTTTTCACTAGAAATGCCAGTAATTTGCCATAAGATGCCCAGTAAATTTTTTTTGTACCATGTGCCCCTATGAAGGGTGCAGGTCTTGAATAATAAAGACACATTTATTTTTTAAAACCCCATCCACCCACTGTGCATAGCTGTCTGAGCAGCACTTACATCCAGATGTATGTCTTCTTTCTAAATAATGAGATGCACAGCTTCAGCATTAGCTTCTCACTACGTCTATATTATTTTGCACTCTGAATGCAAATTAGTTTGTAAATGTTGGAGTATTTCTTTAAGCATCATTTATTTCCCGCTACAATCTTTTTTTTTTTTTTTTTTTTTTTTTAAACTTTTTAATCTCTCCTCCTGTTCGAATCCACATTTCAGAAACTTCCTCATACTGAGTCACTTTGTTGAAGACATAAGTATGAAAAGGCAATTCTTCATGTAAAACTATAACAGGGAGGCAAACACTAAGGAAACAAGACTGAGACCAATAAAACAGGACTAATACATAGAACCCATGAAGAAGTGAGTCTCAGTCTGGCAGGTTCAAGCGGAGGGAAGGCACATTTCTCTGCTCAATTAAACAAATACTGGAATATGGCCGTCCCAATCAGATCACAGTTCTGGGTCTCCCATGAGCACTATTCCAACCTGTACAGAAAGTGGATCCATGAACAAATGTATAAAAGAGATTGAGCATACTGTGCATGTACACATGTGGGATGAAAAAGGAGCCTGAAAAATCACCCAGATGATATTAGCAGGGGCCTGTATATTTTCAAATGTGATGAAGGACCAGCGTTATTGCCTGCATTTTTATTCTGTTCTTTTGAAGCGGCAGAGATGGAGTTCAGGCCTGAGCTTTTATTCTGCTCGTTTGAATAATGTCACAATAATAGGCATTGGCAAATTAGAACAGTAAGTGTAATGTGGTGTATTAAGCCCACGATCAGGCACAGAGCACAAAGTGTGACCTTGTGTTCAGCAGTCCATTATTCTATCTGTTGAGTAACTCGCTGTGATGTTTAATTGCTTTTCTTCGGCAGCAATGGAAGACTAAATTTATACTTCATTACAGCAGCCTTATTGCTGGGAGCATTTTTTTGTAGCTAGTAGGGATCAGTGGCCCCTGCTTAAGTAATTTTTTTTCATGACGTAGGCCCAAAAAGTATAAGGCAATAATGAGATTTCCTTTTGTCTAAGTAATTGACGTTAGAACTTACATCATAAAAATATTTAAATAGAAAGAAGTAATTTAAAAAAAAAAAAAAACTGTAAAATGGTTATTCTATGGACATTTGTAATATACTGGACATTCATTCATTATCTTTCGCCTAATCCTCCATGAGGGTTGCGTGGGGGTTCCCCATGCCCATCCAGGGGACAACGTTTAGGGCGCTGGGCAGATACACCCAGAACAGGGTGCCAATCCATCACTGGGCACACACTCACTCACACACATCCACACACACTATACGGGGCAATTTAGAGCATTCAAATTTACCTGGAATCCATGTTTTTGGACTGTGGGAGGAAACCGGTGAATCTGGAGGAAACCCATGCGGACACAGGGAGACCATGGAAACTGGAGTTGTAGAGTTTGATGGTGGTGCTTTTGGGTGGCATGAGTCTTTGACTGAACGTGCTCCTGTATCTTATCAGTGTGTGGTACATCGGGCGGGAGGCATTGTCCATAATGGACTTTAGCTTAGTCAGCACTGTGGGAGAAAACCTGAGAACTCGGAAGAAACCCATGCGGACACGGGGAGGACATGGAAACTCCCCCCAGATTGGTATTCGAACCGGGAATCCCCAGCGCTGGGAGGCCACTAGGCCACCGTGCCCTTTAAAGGTATCCTAATGTTGGCAAGCGAAGGTTATGACCACATTTACAATTAGTTATTTTGCAGATTCTTTTATCCAAAGCGACTTACAAGTTGATACAGGACCCTGGAGCAATGAGGGTTGAGGGTCTTGCTCAAGGACCCACATTGGTAACTTCAGTGGACCTGGGATTTGAACCCCCAACCTACTGATTGATAATCCAACACCCTAATCACCCTAACCACTGAACTACCACTCACACTGAACAAGGGCAGAACATACAACTGTTCATTCATACTTTAGAATATTTTTGGTTAAAAGGCACTGTCACCATGACGATATTACGACATCACGTCACAACTTTTTCACATTAAAACCTGTATCACTCCACTGTATTACCTGTCTCACTTTTATTAAACACCTCACTTCACAGGTGTTTAAACTAAAGCTGAGCGCTGTGTGACTTTCTGCTGTTTCTTGCTATTAAAACATTGATTTTACTAGGAATCCTTATCTCTTAGGCTGTAACTTTTGCATGGTAACAAGGTGTGTATCATGTTTACCGCAATGCTATGCACTAATCATATCACACTGCAGATGGCTGAATTAAAGCAGAGAGTTGCATATAGATCATTGACAATGTTATTGTAACTACCGATGATTAGAAACTTACCAAACCTTTCCTACTACTTTCACTAGCGGGCGTTCAAATAATTCTAAAAGTCCTTACCAGAGCCTTGCAATATATTTAAAAAACGTTTTATGATATGTTCAGTCTATTGCTTTCATAATAAAAACCCATGAACCATCTATAGTACACATACACAGATATAAATGTTGTGAGATTGCAGAAACAATGCCACAATAAATTTGTGTCATAATCCAAATTGAAATTACTTACTTACTTTTGTAAGTTCAAACGCATCGAATATTTATTTAATGTGTATGCATGTGAGTTCCATAAACGTATATGTTTATGGCATTGAACACACAGACATATATCCACACATATATAATATATGAAATATTAAAGACATATTTAAACTCACAAAATTACATTTCCCACTACAAAGAAACTGTGTTGTAGCTTAGATAAAAAGTCATTGGTCAATTCCATTAAGAGGAGTAAAAAGCCCCTTGCTGTTGCTTAGGAAACGTCACTTGTACCTTGGCGCCGATGAGACACATGTCTTTGACGAGGTGAGACTGCATCATTTCTGCCAGCAGACGAGTGTGCGTGGGGGTGCTGATAAACGACGAGCTGCTGTTAGGTGGTCGAGGTGGCCGTGATCCTGACGGAACCTGGAACCATCAATGCAAAAAGCAATACAGTTACCAAAAATTAAAGTTTCTTATATCTGACACTACTTTTAAACCTAAAATAATCTTTATGTTTTGGATTGTTGTTAGCACATGTATCTCCATGTATAGCAGGAGATCTTTGCATAAATAAGGGAACTATTTTAAGTGATCAATTTTTTTCATACAGTGAAAAACACACATAAACACACACACTGAGTGAAGTAAGCACATGTGCCCAAAACAGTGTATAGGGCCTTGTGAAGGGGTCCAGGTAGAAATTTTGGTTAGGTGCCTTGCCCAAGGGCACTTCAGCCATGGTACTTTTATGGGACTGGAAATGTAACCTGCCCAGCGATAGATTGGCGCCCTGTCCAGGGTGATCCCCCCCCCCCCCACAACCCTTGCAGAGTATTAAGCAAACATAATGAATGAATGAATAGAAATCAAACCAAGGACCTTCAGGTCGCAAGGCTCGTTCCTTAACTACAATAAAGTTTTTATTTATAAACGCAAAGAAGTTTAATATGAAATCCTGACCTGCACACTTATGTTCTTCCCTGCACTGCTGAACATAACTCCAGCTTGACCTGTGTTATCAGATTCAATGAGTAGCACGGCACTGGGAGGTGGTGATCTCGTCCCATCAGCCAGCTCAAAACGCTGCAGAGAGGAAGACAAAAAAAGATATACAGGAGAGTAAGACACCAGTGAATTATTGCACTTTCATGTAGTGTTTTATTAATAACTGTGATTAAATTCCTTGTAATATATATTTTCTTTTAATATTACTTCCAAGTTCCTTTTAAGTTAGCTTGGTAGCTCATTAGATAGGTTGCTGGACTGTTGACTTAAAGATCATAGGGGTTTAAGAACCAAATCCACCTGTCTCCGTGCCCTAACCCCAACCATCTAGTACTTGTAAATCACTTTGGGTTAAAAGCATCTGCAGAATGATCTCATGTCATGTCAAGATCAATTTAGTTCAGCTTATTGTAGTGTCTGTTGTTTCATGATTTAAGTTAGGTTGTTTTAAATTGTACACTTTTCTCTAAGTTTTAAAATGTATTTGTACCTGACAATAACGTATATAAAGGAAAGGATGTTATGGAAAAAGAATAAGAGCATACAACTACATAGTAATGAAAAGAAAGGAGTTCAGACCCCTAATGCCCTCTGTCTTTATCCACACAAAAATTTGGTCTGAAATTGTGGTTTATTTGCCTAACCTTCCTCACATTTTCCTCCATCTTACAGTGAGGAAAAGAAACATTCGAACACCATGTGACTTTGCAAGTTTGCAATCATGGAGGGGTGTGAAATTTACATCTTAGGTGCATGTCCACTGTGAGAGACATGATCTAAAAAAAATTTAGTAAAAATCGGAAATCACAATGTATGTAATTTTTTTCACAATCATTTATTTGCGTGTTACTGCTGCAATTTAGTATTTGAACACCTGTAAAAATCAATGTTAATATTTGGTACTTGTTTGTTATTACAGAGGACAAACGTTTCCTGTAATTTTTCACCAGGTTTGCACTGCACACACACTGCAGCAGGGATTTTGGCCCATTTCTCCACACAGATCTTGTCCAATTGTGGCTGGATGCTTATGAAAGCAAACTGGTCATGCTATCAGGGAAGGACTATGATCACATGATCTCCCCCTTTTAATCAGAGTAACTGAACTAATCACGAGTGTCTCACATATTCAGAGGAGAAGGCCTGTTTTTTTTTTTTTTTCCAAGTGTGTTTTCACCTACCCCGGCTCTTACAATGATGGGACTTTTGGAATCATATGGGTAGTAGGATGGAAGATGTCATAAGATAAAATATGATTAAAAAGTATAAAACAAATATAAATGGAAAAAAATATTATTTACTTTAGTAAAACAGTGCAGCATACTCAGAAACCTAGTAATTTTCAAGTTAGAACTTCTGAGTCATCCACAGATGTAATATAGTGGGATTGTGTTTGTTGTGCCAAGCCCAAAGGTTAAAAAAGGGTTAAAAAAAGATAAATAAAATATTAAATAAAAAGATGCTTACACTGATCACGTTCTCCACAGCAGTACGACCCTCTTTGCCCAGTATGGACTCATATGGGTAAAGCCTTTGAATTAGCTGCTGTGCAGAAAGCATCGGGAACACATTCTGTAACAGTGACATCACTTCCTTAGCCACGACTCTCAGAACAAAATTTTAAATTACATACATGTATTTTCTTCAATTAAACCACAGAACTGTATTGTTTCCAGACATTTAACTCACCAACATTTTGACAGCAGAAGGTAAGTTGTCCACAGGGAAGTCAGGAAGACCCAGATTATTCGATTCTTGAGAGCAAAGAGTAGTAGCACATGACAAAAGCTGGGACACTCTAAAAAAAAGTAAATGAAGCTTTAGGCTCCAGGTTTATGCTAAATACCACTGAATAAAGTAATTTCCTCCAGAACGTGGCATCACCTGTCTGCTGGCACATTCGGTCCAGTGCTGTATAAGAGTTCCAACTGGTCCTGAAAATAAGGCAAAGAACCATTTTTAACAACAGTTTAACCTAGAAAGCAATCCCAACATTTTCTGAGTGATTGTAGCACCTTAAACGGCAAGTAGTAAACATCTCTAGCCTGAAAACGGGACCGCAGGGGTGGATCCAGAGGGTTGCCCTTGTACCGGGGCACAGGCAACCCCAAAGCAATCACTCGGAAATCCTCACTTACACGCACAATCTTCCACTGATCCAGTTCCTTTTTTGTATGCTCCTATAAAACATACAGCACTGATTCATTAGCCAATCCCATGGCGGAAGTGTAATTATTATCAACCATCAGAAAATGGGATTGGAATCATGTTGGCCATTCTATACAGTTGTGGTCAGCGGAAAATATATAATATTTTTTTTAAAGCAGAAGGTAAAAACTATACAGTATTAGTAAAGCATTGCTATTATGTGTGCGTGCGTGTTCTATCCAGTCAGTTATCCCTGTCCCTTGGATACCCTTTAAACCAGTTTATAATGATTCTTATCATCAGTGTACCTTGGCGATGCGGTACCACTATGCTCTGCACCACTTACATAATTTATAAATGAGGGCGGCATGGTGGCATAGTGGTTAGTACATCATCCTCTGATGGGAATTCAGGTTCCTGATCTGGGTGGAGTTTCCATGTTCTCCCCGTTAACTTTCAGTTTTTTGGTTTCCTCCCACAGTCCAAAAACATGGATTCAAGGTGAACTGGCTGCTCTAGATTGCCTCTTTACAGTGTGTGCATGTCTGTGCCCAGCGATGGATTGGTGCCCTGCCCTGAGTGTATCCGCCCAGTGTCCAAAACGTTCTCCCCAGGATGGAAATGGTGAAACTCTATGCAGAGTTCCACTAATAGAGGATTAAGCAGTCAAGAATATAAGATGAGTTTGTAGATGAATAATCACATAGCAACAAATATAAACCATAGTGATCGGTTACACTTACTAGAGTTATTTTTCATTTTATTTGCATTAGAATCAAACCCATGACCTTCTTGCTGTGAGGCACTAGCACTAACCGCTGCACTACGATATGCTGCCTAATTGTTATTATCACACTGTAAATGAACTGCATAATGTTGCAACTCTTAAAGCCTAGAATATAAATCCTCCTGTACATAAATCTTCCTTTATGTGTTTTTAAAAACAACTTCAAGGGTGTTTGAGTAAAGCAGCAGTCTGATCTCTAGCGCACTACCACAGGCGACCCGAGCTGGACTGGTCAGTTACTTTCTTAGCCACAAATCGGCCATGTGTAATAGGGAGGTTAAATTGGAAATATCTTACTGCCGCCACTGACAGCAAAACTGGTGGCAGAAATAAAAAAGGTCCCCAGAGGAGTGTACCTGCTCCATGTTCGTTTCCTAATAGTTTTTTGCACAAGGCAATAAAAATATTACGAAGGTCATTTATTACACCTTTATCTATTTGCACAGAGACAAAGTAAACATATCTCTGTGATACATTACGGTATATGATACAAATAATACATTTACTGGTAAAAGCTTAATAATAAAATAGCACAATTTTTCTTTTCAGCATCGTTTTACTTCCTATAGTAGTAGATTCGTTAAGGCTGTTACGACCTGTAGCAGTTTGTCATAACGTTGAGCGGACATCAAGAAACGGCCGTCCTCCAGCTGCATTTCTCGATTCTCCAGCAGGTTGTTGAGAACTGGCAGAACATTCCTTTCGGCTTTCTCGAGTCCCTCCAGAACCAGAATACGACCCTCTGTGGCTGCTCTCACTGCACACTAAATACAGGAGATGGTGGTTTAGGATCAGTATAAAAGTTATGGATGCATGATGGTTAATGACAGGTTAATAAACTACCATTAATACTAAATACAGTACATACTTATCTTGAAATAACTACGAAGGTCAGCTTTTAAAAAACCAAGACTGCATTTAGCTAAACTAAGTACATTTTACACACAACCCCAAAAACATGCCCCATTTCTAACCCAATGCTTACAGAAACCAAACTTAATTCACTGAGTTATAAACATCTCTGAGCAGGATTCAAAGTGTTGACGTCAAACGGCAGGAAATTCTGGGCTCTGGAGACCACAAAACAAAAGTTGTCATATAATTTGTCTAACATGTAAGTATATGCCCGATTGTGTGAGAATAGCACTCTAAATTTAACTCTGGATTCATTTCCATCATGTGCTCTGTAATCCCATAATGACTAGACATGGTGGAGAGAGAGCCACAGAGGTCAGATAAAAACCAAAAACATGAGCTACAAAAACATGAACTTAAATGTCCTTCACTCTTTTTTACATTTGAAAAAGCCCCCAAAACCTCATGACTTTGAAAGGTGAGTGGGACAGCAAGGGGAGGGGGGAAGGGGGGCGAGCGAGAGGGTAGACAATGTGATCTCATCAAAATGCCCTTTCATGGAAATCCAGCACAGTAAATTCATTCCATTCACCTTGTGAAGATGAGGTGAGGCAAAGCTGTCTGCATGATGTCACATATGTAAATACAGTACGTGCATCGCTGTGCTGAGCTTCTGAATATTAAATAGTCAATATGTTAAAAGCCATAAGAAATTAACAGAGCTGCATAAGGACAGAAAGCTTTTTTTTGTCTTTTGTTTGGATGCCTCGCTAATTCCTATGGCACTTAATTCTAAACGGATCCTCATGATTCATTATAATAAAATCACACATGTTGGATCTCTCAATGTCTTTATCCAACAAGATTCAGCATTTTAGTTGATTTGGTGAGTAATTTTCCACTCTACAATTTGCTCGATGCTTTATAATCAGGATTTTTAAAAAAGGACTAATTAATTAGACATTGTGTGTGAGTATAGTAGATACTCTATAAGGCAGTTTATAATGATTCTGATTCATTGAGTTTCTCAACTACAGTTGACAAAAGATACAATCAGCAAGAAACCTCCAATTCCAACTCTAATTAACCCATCAGCATGTCTGGAATTCGGAATGTGGTTGGAAACTGGAGTATCTGGAAGAAACCCACTAAAGCACAGGGAGGACAAGCATGTGTCACATAGAAAGACTCTTTTTTAGCCCTGACCTAGAGTCGAACAGAGGACCTTCACATTGTGAAGCAGTATTGCTATGCGTCAGCAGACATCGCAACAGATATTAACAACAGTGAAATCTTGCATTGTTTTACTAGTTTAATGTCATTAATATTTGCCCACATTCATTTACAAAATAGCTCTGTGGTCAAAAATTAGACCGCCATAAACAGACCAATATAAATCTAGGTACGTGTTAAACTCTGTGTTGGTAAATAGGTCAGAAAAGTAGTACAGAACCCTTGAGAGCAGTATGACAATTTACAATTACTTCTCCATGCTTTCTAACAAACACACTACTGAACCACTCTTTTAGGATATCCAGAACACCGAACACTCAGCCAACCATGCTATTAACCAATGCAACATAATTCTTGTGGCTTGAAGAATGCAGAGGTTTCAGGAAGTACTTTTTACCAATAGTTTTCCAGACTATTAATAACCAAACCTATTCCACACTGCTCAGACCATAGAAATGCATTTATATGAGAAAAGTATTGAGACACACCACATAACCATTAAATTATTCATAAAATAATGGTTAACTGAGTCTCAATGAACACCTATGGAATGAAATAAACTATGTCACTCCAGAAAACGTGTCTCTACTGCTGTAGAGTCCAGTGGAAGAATGCTTTACACCACTGAATTCGATGCTTTGCATTGCACTAGGTGATGCATGGCTTTGATGCAGCTGCTTGACCATGGGAACCCATTCCATTAAGCTCTCTGCGCACTGTTCTTGAGCTAATCTAAAGGCCATATGAAGTTTGGAGTTCTGTAGTGACTGACTGCAAAAAGTTGGCGACCTCTTCCCACTGTGTGCGTTACCATCCGCTGACCTCGCTCCGTCAGAGTTGCTGTCGTTGCCAAACACTTAAATTTTCTTATAATACATCTGACAGTTGACTGTGGAATATTAAGGGGCAAGGAAATTTCACGACTGAATTTGTTGCACAGGTGGCATCCTATTACAGTTCCACGCTGGAATTCACTAAGCTCCTAAGAGCGACCCAGTCTTTCAAATGTTTTTTAAAACAGTCTGCATGCCTGGATGCTTGATTTTATACATCTGTGGCTATGGAAGTGATTGGAAGACCTTTTTATTCATTCATTCATTATCTTCCGCTTATTCCTTTATGAGGGTCGCGGGGGGGTTCCCCATGCCCATTCAGGGGAGAACATCTCGGGCGCTGGGCAGATACAC
>JAOUQT010060817.1:0-10532 GCA_025769995.1 Xyliphius kryptos | reverse complement strand
CTCACACTTACACATACACACACAAGACTGACTGACATATACGAGAGACATGAATATGTAACTGATGTCTGAAAGTAATGGCAATTGACAGCGGGCATCGTGCGCAACATATCCGCAGTTTCTTCAGGAAGTGCACTCTAGTTTATACTGCCTGGCCAAAATATTGCCACCACCTGGATTAAAGTATTAGGTTGCTTCAGTGGGTCAGTTCTAGCTTCAGCAACAGTACTAAAAGAATGAGGTCAGCTAACCACCTGAATACACTGAATATATTTCAGGTAATACCGATCAATGAATTGTTTTATTCCCTGAGGACACACACATATTTCAAGATGGCAATGCTAGGATTTATTGGGCTCAAAATGTAAAAGAGGCTTTCAGGAAAAATATGACATAATTTTCCCACATGGGTTGGCCACCACAAAGTTCTAATCTAAACTTTATTGAGAGACTTTGGGATGTGCTGGAGAAGACTTTGCACTGGTTCAAATCACCAAACTTTAACAAAAGAAAAATGAATGCAAGACAGAAATTAATGTTGTAACATTGCAGAAGGTGCAAAAAATGTTTCATTGAAATATTAAGAGTGTGTGACTGAACAGTATTTCAACAAGGAGCAACAAAACGCAGAATGGAGCCCAGGATGCCATGTAGCAGCAAAATAAGTTTATTAGAGAATACGCAAAAAGTAACAAAACACAGGCACAAGCACACACAGAAAGAAGTATTTTGGATTGCATGGAAGCACAGTATGTCCGAGTATAAACACACGCTTCAGAGTGCAGCTGAATTGGATTCACAGTTTCACTCACAGTTCAGCAGCAGGATTAAATCATGTAATGCATCATTTAGTGTAATCAGTGACCAACACTCACCAATTACTGAAAAAACTAATGTTAAAGACAATAATATAGTACAAGAGTTAAGTACATTTAACCCCATATCTAAAAAAGAGATTGAATCATTAATTACACATTCAAAGACAACATCCTGTCTGTTAGACTCAATACCAACAAATCTGCTTAAAGACCTCCCCCCATAAATTACAAAGCCTTTATTAAATATTATGAATTCATTCCTTAAAATAGGCTATGTCCCCAAAAACCGAAAATGTGCAATCATTAAACCACTACTTAAAAAGCCTTGGACCCTCTAATTCTGTCCAAGCACAGGCTAATATCAAACCTTCCTTTTCTCTCTAGAATCTTAGAGAAAAAATGTGTTCAACCAACTGAATCGCCATCTTCTATCCAACATTCATGAAGTTTATCAGTCAGGTCTCACCATAGCAATGAGACAGCATTAATAAAAGTAGTTAATGATTTATTATTCTCCTCTGATTATAACCAGATCTCTTTCCTTGCCTTATTAGATCTTAGTGCAGCTTTTAACATCATGGCATCTTATTGGATAGAATAAAAAACACTGTGAGCAAAGCAAGATCTGTGCTCCAGTGGTTTAAATCCTATCTGACAGAGCACTGTCAGTTTACTTGTGTAAACAATCAATGTTCTGACCATGCAAAAGTAAACTTTGGGGTTCCACAAGGGTCAGTTCTGGGACTGCTCCTATTTGCTCTGTATATGCTCCCACTGGGATCAATTATTCTTAAGCATGGATTTAGCTTCCACTCTCACACAAAGATACACTTTTGTACATTTCGGCTAAACCTAATTATATTCAATCAATCAGTAAACTAGAGAACTGCTTTAAAGAAATTAAACTGTGTATGGCAATGAACTTCTGATAAAACTGAGGTACTTATAATTAGTCCTATACAAAGCCTCTACTACTGTGTTAAACCTTAATGACTCCCTAATCAGACCCACTTCATTTGTAAATAATCTAGGTGTTTTAATTGATTCTGATCTTTCCTTTACTAAACACATTAACAATTTTGCTAGAATTGCATTTTTTCACCCCTGCAACATTACGAAGCTCAGAAATGTCCTCTCCTTTCAAGATGCAGAAAAACTATTTCACGCTTTTATAACCTCAAGGTTAGATTATTGTAATTCACTTCTAACAGGATGTCCTAAAAAATCATTACATAAACTATAACTACTTGTTCAAAATGCTCCAGCTAGAGTTTTAACTAGAAGCAGAAAGTTTGATCATATCAGCCTTGTGTTATCGAACCTACACTGGCTACCAGTTAAATTTCGCATTGATTACAAAGTTTTCTTAATTACAAAAAATTATACGTTATCAGGCTCCATAGTATTTGAATAAACTCATTCAGTTAAATAAACCAACACGCAAACTCCGCTCTCAAGGTGCTGGTTCACTTTTAGTTCCTAGAATTAATGAAGTCACTGCTGGTGGAAGAGCATTGTCTGCTTTTTCTGAGGTGTCGTCTTAAGGTGTCCCCATCTCCTTGTCTATGGCGCTGCTGGAGCACTGCGAATACCACGATTATGGAAAGGATGCACATATGGACTGTTGGACTGACATTATTGCAGTCCTGGAGGATGGACTCAATGGACTTATATAGTTTATATAATTTCTACTATTGTTAAATATGGAAACATATGGATAAATATATACTGAACTTTACACAAACTGTTCATGGCTGTCCTACACTGTAATGCTGCCCGGCCACTCAAGAAGGATGAGTCCGTCACTGAGCCTTGGTCCTCCCAAGGTTTCTTCCTAAAAATATAACATCAATGCAGGGAGTTTTTTCTGGTCACTGTTGCTTCGGCATTGTGACAATGCACTGTTGTAAAAAGCACTATATAAATAAATTACTTGAACTTGATCTAGATTAACCAGAAGGAACACACAGTTAATTAACTAAAGGATGAGTATTAATTAAACCAATGATCCATGGTGAGGTGCAGATGGCACCTGACTCCTGCCTTTTTAAAATGCAGTATTTTCTAAGGGTTCCCATTTCTCATCTTATGTGCATTACATGGTGTAACTTTTTTTTTGTAAACATACTTATTTATAGTTGCTACTCTATATATGACCCTTGTCTTTTTAAACTGTGCATCACAATCAATGTATTTGTGTTTAATAAATCTATCTGGGTTACATTTTTGACATGGAAAAATTTATGAATCTACAGCTTAAATCACTTTTGATTAACAATTAACAACTACTGAGAATTAATTGTAAACCCCTGCAGTACCATCCAAAAATGAAATGCACACATATGCTATTGCACTTGCGAGACATAATAACAATATTAGCCGTTAAAAAATAAAAACTTCCTAAGATCAGATCTCACTTTATTTCAAATAGAGGAGCATGCTCCTGCACAAAACATAATTTGTTAAGGGAACAGCTAAAGTTCTTGGGAGGAAAGCTAAGGCTGCATAGCAACTAAACACTGCCCTAGCCTTCAGACCCTGAGGTGCCCGATCTTATCTGATCTGGGATCAGTCTGAAAGTCAATTTCTCACCAAGTGTTCTTTCAGAAAAGAAATAGCGGTGATCTCTGATCAGCATTGTAACTGGTTAGACAAAAAAGAGAAATGAGCGGAAACCTGTTTCTGTAAGAGTATTCAGTTAGGGGGAAGACCTTCTAAAAAAGACCCTTTGCCTAAATGAAGAGACTGTCAGGAAAATGACCCAGATCACTGCATGCCACCGTATGTTTGCTGGTGAAGCAGAACTAATGCGGCATGATATAAAGACTGTTAAACATCAAGGCAATGCATTAGACATTGAAGACTGGACAGCCGTTATTTTTTCTTATCTTTACATTAAAATTGGTGCTATAATTGGTCCTTGAGAGTAACACCTGCTGGAATAAAAATGTACAATCATATTTAAAGTTAAGATTGGTGTTGCTGGGGAAAAAATCCCACATCCCTGCTTATTGTTTTAAAATGAAAGCTCATTTACGCCACAAGGAAGAAAAAACTTTTTATCTGAGAATTCTGATTTTTTTCATCTCATTTCTTTTATCTCATCTCAGATTCTATATTCTGAGATAAAAAGTCAGAATTCTGAGATTGAAAGTCAAAATTCTGACTTAGTAAGTGACGTACTTTTGAGAGTTTTTTTTTTCTTCCTAGTGGTAAACTGGGCTTCCATAGTAAAACAATATTTTTCATGATTAATAAAGGAGTAGCTTTAGCAGCTTGGTTTCTATTCAGTGTTTTGTGGATGTCAGAACAAACTGTTATTCGGGTGTTGTAATTTACATTTACATTTGCTTTTATGCAAAGTGACTCACAAGTATCCCAGCTTGAGGGTTTGTGTCGGAACACAGGGTTGACACAGTACCCCTGGATCAAAGAGGGTTAAGACCCTTGCTCAAGGACCTACAGTGGTAACTTTAATGGACCTGAGATTTGAACCGATAACCTTCAGATTGCCCACCACCCTAACCACTATGCTACCACACCCTTTAATTAAAAGGAACATTGAGTATATGGGTCCAGGTTTATTTGTAAATCAATTTTCTGCGTTTCAGCCTGCTAGTTCTATTTTACTTTTAACTTTTTCTAGCTGAGTGTAACGACTGCGCGTAGTAAGCCAAATGGGAAACTCTCACCGGCGGTTGGAAGGAGCAGGTTGCCAGATGAGGGTAAATAATGGCGTTTATTAGCAGAAGTAGCAACAAACATCCAAACAAACAGCAAACACGCAGCACGAAATGTAAAACTAATCAATCCAGGTCAGGGACACAACGGAAACCAAGAGTATATAAAGGAAACAGTCCCTGACATGTGACGGGATGAAAACCAATGAACAAAAAGGAACAGTTAATTAACTAAATAAAACACACAGAGAAGTTAATTAACTGAACTAAACAGGGAAGAAGCGCCGAGCTTCTTACACTGAGTAAGTATTTTAGTGATTAAATGATTTTGCACACCAACTGCCAAATGCCACCCAGATCTCCAGCACTGAGAGGTGAAGGTGCCAACCACTTGACCATATTCAACATTAATAAATAAATTGCTCAAATATTATTTTTGAAAAACAAATTATATTACATAGTAATTGAAAAGGATGTGCTTTTCTTTTATTTTACTGAACAGAAATGTATTTTACCAGAGTAATACAGGCTGCAAAAATAACAAATTTGTCTGCAACATTTTACTACTTTTATATAAATATATATCTGCACAATTTTACGTTTTGCACTTGACGCTACCAGCTTTTTGTTGTCCAGTTCTTGTACAGAGCTATGACAATAAAGTTGAATCAATCAATTAATATAATTTTAATATACAGTTTGTCTGTACCGGAACATAACAAATGTCATAGTCAGAAAAGATGTTCATTTACACAAACTAGTCAACTGCCTGAACTCTTTTTACTGCAGTTTTATATTTTGCGAAGCTAATTTATAGATAATGTTCGTAGATAATTTTATAGATAATGTTTATCTATAAACATCTATCTGGAGCTAGCTAGCTATTTCTCACATTTGTTGCATTTACAAAATGCCCTATCACACATTGAAAATGTGTCAAGCATTTCATAACCAACAGAGCATATTATTCCAGTCACTTGTTTCAAATAGACAGGGCTTCATATCACACTAATATTGGCATCTTTAAGTTTAATGTCCACTATTTGCTGACAAAAAATGTAAATGGCTTTTTTTTATTGCAAGCAATAACTGCAAATAAATGATTGTTTGGAGAAAAAAAATATTTTTGCTCAACCTCTAATTATTTGCACCCCATGGTTAGAAAATATTTTTTGGCTTCTAATAAATTATATTTTAAAAACATAATATAGGATGCCAAACAATGCAGAAAAACAAACAAAAAAAAAAACGCTTTAAATCAAGTGCCTTGTTTTTGTGGGTTGGGGGAAATCACACATTAAGAAATAAGTCTTTTGAATGAAATCATGTGTGCCACAATTATCGGCGACCCTGTTGTTAGTATTTTGTACAACCTTTTTTTTCAACAAAAGAGCACTCTTCTTCTATAACTCTTCACAAGATGGAAGAAAACAGAAAGAGGGATTTTCAACCATTTCTCTTGGCTCAACCACTCTAAATCGTCCAGAGTCCTGGGTCTTCTCCTATGCACTCTCCTCTCCAGCTTACCCCACAGGTTTTCTATTGGATTCTGGGGACTGAGATGCCATGAAATTAGCTTGATTTTGTACCTAGTGAGCCATTTTTAAGTACAATTGGCCACATGTATGGGGTCATTATCTTGTTGAAAGACCCAGTGCAGACCCATCTTTAGCTTTCAGCAGAGGCCTCCAGATTCTGAATAAAAATATCCTGATATTTCAGAATTCATGATCCCATGAATAATCCCAGTATCACCGATCCTCCCGCATACTTAACTGCGGGCATGAGTTGCTTTTCTGCATACTTATCCATTGTGTTATGCCAGACCCACTTGGAGTGTTTGTTGCCAAAACGCTGTATCTTGGTCTCATCTGACAAACGGACATGGTCCCAGTTGAAATTCCACTACCCCTTGGCCAACTCCACCCGTTTACACTTATGAGTATAACTCAGAATAGGCTTTCTCCGCGCATGCCTCCCAAACAGCTTGTTGGCATGTGTGGTTGATGGTTGTTTGGGATGGTTGTTTGGGTGACTTCATAACACCAAGACCTCATAACACCAAGATGCTACCATTTGCTTTAATTCTCTTACAGTGAGCTTTGGAGAACTTTTGCCATCCTTCTCACTGTGTGTTGTGGCAAGATACATAGTTTCAGATGTTTTGAACTTTGTGTCTATTGCTCTGACTGTAGATAAGGTCATCTGCAGGTGAGAGGATATTTTCTTGTAGCCATTGCCTGATTTATGAAGGTCGACACACATCTGCCTTACATGAAAAGTGTGATTGTTCTCTTGTTTTTCCCATGTTTGAGAGTGAGTAAGTGAAATAGGCCTTGTGTAATGCTATATTTATACTCCAGGGAAACAGGACGTGATGAATTACTAATTGAATGTTCCTGGATACGTTGATCCACTTTATAAACTACAGTAGAATTGACATACATGGTTCAAATAGTTATTTAAAAAATGTTGATGGTACCAATATTCGTGGAACAGGTCATTTTATGAAAGATAATTCTTTCTTAGCTAGGATTTTTTTTCTTTTCTTTTCATTCGAAGGTTTGAAAAAAAGGTTCCTTTTTTCCCTCTTTTTAGAGTGAGATTATGCTTCTGAAATAAATCATTGATTTATTTTAAGGCTTTAAAGCCATTTTAATTAGGGGTACCAATAATTATGTCGGGTACTGTAAGTATAAACATTTTAAAATGTCCTTACCAATACATCACACAATACCAAAATAATGACACAGTGGAATATAATGTTGGCCTTCGTATGATAAACACTGTAGACTGTTGCTTTGTAACATTGAATTTACTTTTACCGCAGTAAAATGTACAATAACAATGTCTTTAGTAATTTAAACAATATTGTTTATTATTTATAAAGAACTTTGTGATCTTATAGAAAAGTAGTTGGGAATTTTTTTCCTTTCCGGTGAATTTAGACCAATATGCGTTTGTCCATCATATGATAAACAATGGTTTCCATGTAAATCTTTGATTTGTCACATCAAATTTATTTTACAATGCTCAAATTATGATGTGCATTAAAGAATACAGCAGTTGAATGTTTTTTCTCTTTTTATTTTTGCCAAACCTTTAACATGGACTGACAAACTCTTCTGAGCAGGTTATCCTTTAGCGTCATCTGCTGGCAATACATAGAAAAAACCCTGCTTTTAATTTGCTAAATTAAAACCCTGAACGCACTCACAAACACATACACACATCATAACAGTAATGTTCTGGAAGGTTCGATAGTTAGCAACTAAACTTGTAACCACAGTGTTAATTAAGATTAAGATTAAAAGGAACATCTATATACGTACATAAAAACGTATTGTAAATAATTATTTGCAAACGAGTTTACCTTTATGCTAAACTTAGTGCTAAACTTTGTAAGAATATTATGTCAGTTAAAAAAAAAAAAAAAAACTTTTTTTGTTTGTTTTTAGTCTTCCATCATCTTAAATTTATGAAAATCATGAATAGATTCATGAACTCAGCAGAAATATTGTTGCATAAAGACCATGAGCAAATAAAAAAATTTTTTTTGAGAACCAGTTATGTTATGATGATAAACATGGCCACAGCAGTTTAGAAATACTTAAAATAATCAATTTTACAATTCGGGTGGTACGTTGGCTCAGTGGTTAGCACGTTTCTTAGCGCTGGGGGGGCCGGGTTCGACTCCTGACTAGCATGTGTTTTGTGTGCGGATGTGTGTGTGTAGGTGTGAGTGTGTGCCCTGCGATGGATTGGCGCCCTGTCCTGGGTGTATCTAGCGCCCGAGATGTTCTCCCCTGGATGGGCATGGGGAACCTCCCCCCCCGCGACCCTATTTGAAGAATAAGCAGAAGATACTGGATGGATGAATTTTACATTTCGGGCGGGACATTCGCCTCTCAGCACTAGGGATTCCCGGTTTGAATCCCAATCTGGGTGGAGTTTCCCTGTACCCCTGTGTCTGCGTGGGTTTCCTCCGGGTTCTCCGGTTTCCGCTCATATTCCAAAAACATGGATTCAAGGTAAATTGAATGCTCTAAATTGCCCTGTATAGTGTGTGACTGTGTGTGTGAGTGAGTGTGTACCCAGCAACGGATTGGCGCCCTGTCCTGGGTGTATCTACCCAGCGCCCGAGATGTTCTCCCCTGGATGGGCATGGGGAACCCGACTGTGACCCTAGTACAGGTTTAAGCGAAAGATAATGAATGAATAAATTAATTTTACAGTTCTTTTTGTATGCATTTTAGGACACGTTATTATTTTTCTATCTCACAATTCACCATGTTGAACAATATTACTGTAGATTAATAAATTACTTTTACTTTTAAGGTAATTTTTTAGCTATAGCAACGTCTACAATGAACCGATTTTGCTTTCTGCACCACTAGAGGGAGCTACAGTACTCTAAACACACATACCCTTTACTATATTTATTTTATTGTCCTAAAGCAAATCAGAAATTTTTACACAAAAAAAAATATTAACACCCTTTAAAAAATGCAGAAACGCATCTGGTCTTCAAAGTAAATATTTTAGTATGATATTAATCTTGTTTCATTTAGTCTAATTGTATTAAAAAACGTTTTATAAATAAAATATGAGAAGGTACTACTACTGTTTAAATATATGACATTAATAGAAAACACTGGGGTAAAATAAAAAATTACAACATTTTATTCAAACTTTAGAAAGTTAAATAATTTACTCCTGACTTTAATTTATTTGTTAGTTCAAAGTACTCAGAAACAAGAAACAAAAGGTACAGATATGTTTTTAAAAATACTATATTGTGGATTGTATTTTTGAAATGTGAATGTTTTAGAAAGCACTTACTTTAATTATTGTTATCATTGTTATTATTCTAATAATTATTAAATATTTTGCCAAGTCCATAACAAAGAATAAAAAACATTCATTCCATCACCTTTTTTGGTGGAATTCTGGTTGTGGGATCTTTTCAAGCCAATAAAGTTCCATTTACAGGAAATCCATTTAACATTTGTGTATCATATATGTATCTTGGGTTATACATCAAGTTTAATAATGCTAAAATAGATAAAGGGATTCCAAAAGTCCTTAATACTTTCACCAGCCTCGTAATTAGTAATCCTTATATATCAGTTATCCTTACATGTATATGCATTTTGTAGTTCTGTAACTATAGCTACCTATGTTTTTATATACTTTGTTCAAAACAATTCTTCTGCTGGTTTAAAAACAGGACCACCACTTTACCACAGATTTGGTATAATTTGGGTGGTGGATCTGTCTCAACACAGGGATGCTAATGTATTAATGGGTGGTATTAGTATGTGTTGGAATATGACATTGGTTTTGAATACTGTGTCCAATGGCTGTGCACTCTATTAGAAACATCTAACTTACTGCCCCACCCACTGCAGATGCAAAAATAGAAACAGTGATTTGACTAATGATTTTGAAATTACTGTTAGTCAAAGATTATCACTTTGTTATTTGAAAATGTCAGCAGCATTACTCATCTGATCTACTCATAACAGTACAATACATACTAACACACCATGACGTCAGTATCACTACACTACTGAGAATAATTCATTCAGGCAGTCATTATCTTCCACTTATTCCTCTATGAAGGTCGCGGTGAAGGGGATCCCCATGCCCATTGAGGGGATAACATCTCAGGCGCTGGGCAGATACACCCAGAACAGGGTGCCAATCTATCTCTGGGTACACACTCACTCACACACACATAAACACACTATACAGGGCAATTTAGAGCATTCAATTTACCTTTATGTTTTTGGAAGGTGGGAGGAAACCGGAGAACCTGGAGGACACCCACGCAGACATGGGGAGAACATGTAAACTCCACCCAGATTTGGATTCAAACTGAGAATCCCCAGCTTAAATCCCAATCTGGGTGGAGTTTACATGTTCTCCCCGTGTCTTCGTGGGTTTCCTCCGGGTTCCTCCCACATTCCAAAAACATGAAGGTAAATTGAATGCTTTAAATTGCCCTGTATAGTGTGTGTATGTGTGTGTG
>JAOUQT010060807.1:0-10532 GCA_025769995.1 Xyliphius kryptos | reverse complement strand
CCTCCTGCATCATGAAGGACCCCACTCACCCAGCACACACACTTTTTGTTCCGCTCCCCTCGGGCAGGAGACTGCGGAGCATTAAGTGCACAACAAGCAGACTGAAGACCAGCTTCATACCAGAAGCTGTCAGACTCCTCATAAACTCCTCATCACAAACACAATTTCACAAACACATTACGTTGGGAATCAAGATGCCAAGTTTAAGCTTTGTAGGCACTCGGAAAGTGGAAGACATAGTGATGAATCAGTAAGGGCTTTGGCGTTTATAGGTATAGATACTGTGTGATATAAGACAACAATATACTGATCGTATCGGTTTGTGACCAAATACATAGATATTTGCTGTACAATGATTTGGGTATGAGAATTCCTGTTCATTGATGGAAACAACCTGGCGTAGCATGCATTAGAGGTTGGAGGCCTAAGCAGGCACATCCTCAGCCAAACCCCCACCCACTCAACCAATCCCACAATCAGGACTCAAGGCTGTCAACAAAAACACAGATGATCAGTTTGTCCCGTGATGCCCCATTCATTTCTAGTCTATGTGGATGTGTGGAAGTACAGGGGTAGGTACAATAATTATTTGCTCATGAGTAACTGGAGGGAGCGTATTGGTGGTGGATGGAGGGTACAATGAACCCCTTCCTGCTTCTGTTCCTAAAATAATAGAGAGGAAACCATAAAACAAAAGGGGAAGAAAGAAAGCCTAGGACATCCTCGTATACATACAGAAAGCCTTTCTGCCTCTGTTAGCGACCGTGTGAGAAAAGCCGCTCGGAGACGTTTCCACCGACGTCTCCTTAAACGCCACATCTGTGTGAAAGAGGCATGTTTGTGTTCCCGCTCGGGGTCTGAATGGGAATAACACCCCCCCGTTTGTTTTCTCTCCAACCCATTCAGACCTTCAGTATTAAAGCCTCGCTCAGTGAACTAGGTGATAATTACAGGCGTGAAGGTGCTAGGGTTCATACGGTTCATACGGTTCCTGTCCAACAGCGCTCTCTGTCTTTGTTTTATTCACAAGCCCATCGCCTTTCAGTTTTAAGATGATTCGTGTTATAATCATTGTTATCAGAACACAGCAGCGCAAGTGGCCTCGCAGGCTTGTACAGCTCAGAGACGGAGAAGGAGAGAAGTGGCAGAGCTGAAGATGCTGTGACTCTTTTTAGGAGGAAAAAGAATGGAGAAGATTAGGTATGAGTTCATTAGAGGACTGGGAAAGGTGGGGTGTTTTAGAGAGAAAAGAGGTTTGGATGTGGACCACCAGGTCTTCCCTAAACTGTTTTCACACAACTGGAAGAATGCGGGTCTTCAAAATGACTTGCTAGGTGGTTGATTATTAATACCTGTGATAATGGGACCAAATAAATTATCTGATTCCTATGAATTACAGGCTCCTGCCATCAAGAACATGTTTATATAATGTTTCGATTCCTATTAAAAAAGATGTTAGAAATTTTTGGTCTCAGCGCTGGGGATTCCTGGTTCGAGTCCCGATCTGGTTTGAGTTTCCATGTTCTCACCATGTCTATGTGGGTTTCACCCGGGTTCTCCCGTTTCCTCCCATAGTCCAAAAACATTAATTACAGGTAAATTGAATGCTCTTGCCAGCGATGGATTGGCGCCCTGTCCTGTGTGTATTCGCCCAGCGCCCCATGCCCATCCATGTTTTCCCCTGGATGGGCATTTGGAACCCCCCCGCAACCCTAGAATAAGCGGAAGATGGATGGATGGCTTGGTCTATATGTGTGTTTTAAAATATGGCTCTATATAAGAAAAAGTTTATCAGAGAGACAGGATGGGAAGGACGTTCTGGAGACAAATATAGAACAGTTTGAATAAGGTGATTTGGACATAAAGTTTATTTTGGCAGGAGGTTGCTGAAAATAGAGCCATGAGGCAGGAAGAGATGAGTAGGAACTTTGACTTTTACTCTTTTACACAGAACCACAACCTCAACCTTGTCTAACATCTTATGGTCATCAAATGAAATATCAGGGATCTCACAGAAGGACATGGATATCCACAGACACACTTTAAAATCCGTAGACAGTCTGCCTAAAGGAGTGGAAGCTGTTGCTGTAAGCGGAACCGGCTTAGAACAAGCTCCTGCAGGCGTCCCAATACTTTATTGCATTACATTAGGTCTTTAAGCAGATGCTTTTGTCCATAGGGGCTTGCAAATATCTCAGCTTGGTGGAGTCAGGGTGCAGGGACCGCATGTCTGAAGCAACAAGAGTTGAAGGCTTCCGCTTTAGGAGCCACTCTGCCAAATTTGGTGGTGCCCCAACCTTTAGATTGAAAGCCAAACCCCCAAACCATTGAGCAACCACAGCATTCATCTAAACTACACAAGCGGCCATATGTGGCCATATGTGATGATGATCACATGGAAGAAATCCACCAGAACATGGTGCTAAACCAATCAGAGCAATGATGTACAGCGTCAGTGAAGAATCTCCTAACAAAACCTGGAAATGGAGGCCTGATATAATTAAACCCGGCTTAATTTAATTCCATTAACATCATTTTGAAATTAGAAATGCGCAAGGCTTGTGTTCGCCGTGTTATTTTTTATAATTCGGGTGACGATACGAGGCCCGAAGGCACGTTAGCAGAAACATAACAGCGTTTTAGGCGCCTGAGAAACTCAGTAATTATACTTTATTATTAGCTAAAGAGAAGGATTTGTGAATGAGGTGTCACCATGGCGACGTACGGCCCGACGACTGTGTCGCTCGCCGCCGCTCACCACCGCTCTTACATTCATATTGCAAAGCCACGCTGTGATTTAGCTGCTTCAACTGACTGCAGAAGTCACATGACCTGGAATGAAGATAAACTGCACAGATTGGAAAGCGCTGTTAGAATTGTGTTTATTTTATGTAAATCCTTCCTTCTCTGCGTTTTGTGCGCTGCTTTCTCTCTATAAACCTCTACTGTGAATGCAGGCATTTCAGTGAATGTGTTTAACTCAGCTTCGCACACACCAGGAGCGAAGGTACATAAGGGCCTTCACTTCACCTATCAGGGTTTGGGAGGACATGCAGACCCCACACAGACTGGACCCACAGGGAAATGGACCTGGGACCTTTTTGCCATGAGGTGCTTCTCCATATAAAATAAAAAAAAAAATGATAAATGAATGAATGTTACTGCCTGAACCTGGCTGAAAATGAAGTTCCAACTTATTCCAAATGTGGATGAGGTCAGGTTCCACACCAAACCCTACCATGTAGACCCGTAGACCTTGCTATGTGCTCAGCCTATATTATTCCAAAATCCATGATAATGTCCATATGCATGGACTCCTGACAATAATACTGAATACTGTAACAGCTGAATTTGATTAAGAGGTGTGCTTATACCTTTGCAATTTTTTGCTGACAGAACCACGGGATGTGCCGGGGGTATGGATGCTGAACTGACCTTGTTCCTCATGCACTATGCATCAGCTTCACCTAGAACTCTAATGAAAGTCTGATCTGGACTACAGCACAAGGTCAGATCTCTGTGAAAATACATTGTGTGATAAAATACAGAACAGGACGATGCAAAGCTGATGGAAGACTTTCAGGATTGATGCTCATTTTAAATAAAGCATGCTGTCCTCTTCTCTTCACCCAGATCCCAGCCACCCCTTCTCACTTCACCTGCTTACAAAGTGACCAATTGTTAAAGATGCTGCCATTACTTATCATTGACGATTGACATCATGCATAATATCACTTTCCCATTTTAGACGATATCAGCCTCAGCTAGAAACAGAGGTTGGTGAACACATTTTAAAAAGTTGGCTTGGAAAAGACTAAAAAACAATCAACCCCAAAAGCAAAGAAGAGGTGTAAAGTTGAAATTTAAAAAAGTTTTGAATAAAAAGGGGGGAAGGGGTGTGGCAAGAAAACCATACACCATATTGCTCCAAAATGCACAAGTAACCTAAATTGCTATGGGTATTACGATACTGCCAAATTTGTCTTGGAGAGGATACATGGGGCTAAAAAAACTAACAAAAAACAATGCAAAAAGGAAAGAAGAGGTGTAAAATCTGTTTGAAATTCCAAAGAAAAGCTGACGAAACATTTTCAGTGGATTCCTACGTGGAAAACACGCATGAAAAGGGGCATGAGATGAAAACCATACACCATATAGCATCATATTACCGTACATCTAAGTGGCTATTGGTGCTACCATACTGCCGAATTTCAACATTATACGGTAAAAGCTGGTTTATTTTTGTGCGAGGAACTTATATTCACATATTCAGACTGGTTGATTTTTAAACTCTTAAACTTTTTTCTCTGCAACCCTCCTTTTTGAACAGACTTTGGGATCAGTACCAATTTGTACAGAACAATTTAGTGTCTCCACTTGACCTATCAGTGTTTGGGAGGTTATGCAAACTCCACCCAGAAAGGACCCACATGGACACGTACCCGTGACCCTCTTGCCATGAGGTGGCCACATGAAATGGCAAAATAAAAACTAAAAGGTTTTGTGGTTTTGACTGTGGCAATGACATGACGTGCTGATTTAAGATTTGTAAACCTGTGGGTTTTCACAGGTTCTCAGAATGATGCAGAACCAAAAGGAAATGACCTTGTTCAAAAAGGTGAAATGAAGTCTTGAGATTCTCGTGCTGCAGTGAGATTTATAAAGATACAAAGCCGCACGACAGGGAAGCGCCAATAAAGGATAGAAGTCGATCAGCACAAACTCTAAATCTAATCCTGCCGGAATCTGTCTCTTCATTTCCAGTAACACAAATGAACAGTGTCAGTCTGTCGCCGAACCGCGGCTCTGTTATTAAAGCCGTTCTTTATTTTGGCGCGCCCGCGTCCACACTCCTCATCCCTCTGTAACCTGGGAACGGTGAGTGGCAGGAGCCGAGAGCGAACATGACCTCCTACCGACTCCTGCCAGCGAAGCGGATGCCTTGGTAAATGGGAGTCAAAAAGACACATCAACATTAATTCGCTGCTAAATGAGGCGGCTGAATAATTCATGAGGGCGCCTGAGATATGTAGATCTCCAACCTTCAGCCTTTGTCAGCCTAATTGCTGTCGTTCAGCCGGTCCGGAGCTGGTTCCTACTCCCATCCCTCAATAACGTTACCGTGTCCGGATCAAAGGCTGGACCAGGTTCAGCTCCAGCTCGCTCTCCATTAATGAAGGGACTTCAAAGCACAGAGGCCTGGGTGCGATTCGACCGGCGCGCATCTACAAACCCACTGATCTAGCATCGGGGTAATGGAGAGGTAATGGGCTCCCGCTCCAGAGCGCCTCCCTGCTTATCGCTGACTCTTACACACTCACACGCGCTCGCTCACCTGGCTCTGACAGCTGGCAGTTGTTGGTGGGCACGGCCATGCTGAGCATGTCATTGACCGCCGTGTCAGCGTAGTGGCCTCTCTGCACGTCGTGCTCGCTGTCTGTCTGATCGCTCTCCTCGTGACCGCTGTCCTTCAGGCTGTTGCCTTCCATGTCCTTAAATGTCGAGGTGCTAAAAGCAAGAAGGGGAGAGAGAAGCGCTTTTAATTTGCCGTCACATCATGTTGCACTTGACCTTTCCTATGCCGCACGCACATATCGTTTTTGCCGCCATAACTCGCGCTGATGGCTTCTGACGAGAGGGCAAATGTTTTTTTTTTTCCTCACCCCAGAAGACAAAAATTACACTAAGGTTGAGCTACACAAATCTGATTTATGGGCAAAAAGTATGTGGACATCTAAGCAACAGCTTGAACATGCAATAACAAATGAATGTCATAATCATGAAGATATTAAAATCCATTTTTGTTATAGTTCAAGAATTGTCATGTTATGCAGAGCTGCACACTTTATCGCCATATTTATTGATTTTTCAGGTCCTCTAGTGACTTAAAAAAGAAAAAAAAAACTACAAATCCAGCTAATTTGTCTGCTGTTATTGAAGACCCCGTCCATTTTTACAAAGCAGAATGTAAATACATTTAGTCTGACATGAAAATTAACCACTTCACTTAACTTTTTGTGTATATTAGGTTTGAAAAAGAAATCAAAAACACAAATAAACACTGTCACAGTGTCTTTTTGAAGGCAGGTTTAACGCAGTGTAGCAGTTCCACCTCATAATTTTTTATGTAAAAAAAAGGAGGGGGAGCTGTTTTAAATAACGACAATCCGCTGTTTGGACTTAAGTCCGAGGCAGAAGAGCCCACCAAAGGGCAAAGCACAACCTGAGCCAGTCATCAGAACTGGGAATTCTGACTGGTAGGATTAACTTTTTAACATGTCTATATTGTTGGAAAAAGCACGCCGGCCTTTATATGGAGCGGGAAGAGAGAACGCCATGGGACAGTAGTAGGACCTTTGGCGAATTCCATCATTTGAACGGCCGCAGCTGGAGGGTTAATATTGTCGGTAATAAAGCTCGTTTATATCCCATCCATTGTGTGATTTCCTCTTTTAACATCCCATAGTTGCGTTAGTCGTCTGGCATGAAGTAATGCAGTGAAAGGACGTTTCTCTTAAAGTTTATAAATTTTTTCCACTTTTCTGGTGATTTGTGATCTTTGGGTCATTAGTGCACAGGAGCGCCACTGTACCCTGAATTACTGCAGCCCAAAACCACACTTAATCTGTTTTAACTTCTTGGCTAGTTCTCCACCATCTACGTATATAAAAACTCCCACACCCGAGGCATGGCTAAATTGAAGCCATATTAAATGAATTTGAAGGGGGGAAAAAATGTAACCATCAACATCACAAGTTAGAATATTTTAAGATTTTGATTTTATATTAGGTGGTTTTATATATATATATATTAAATAACACAGAAAAACACACATCCTTATAATCTGTTGACTCGTCACTGCGTAATTTTGACTGTTTAAGTGAAAGTACTCATGCCAAATTTAATCGTTTTTAAATACTCATATATATTTAGAAGGGATTTAATCGTAAAAGACCTGTCAGGAGATATAATGAACCAAATCACCTAAAACCTATAGAAGAGCGTTTAAATAATGTTGCTTTAAAGGAATCCTAAAAAAGTTAGACACTGTTGCTTTAAACCTTTGTCCAAAGTTGTTCTTCATATCCCATCTGCATAGACCCTTTGTCGTGCCCAGTGAGGATAGAATATCAAAGAGCCTTTACTAAAGTAAAGCTGGAATGTTAGACATGTAGACAAAAAACAGCTCAAGCCTTAAAAAAGCCCCAAAAACAAGAATGCTAAAGACAATGAGTTAATTTAAAGCCAAACAAAACTACAGTGTGTGCAGAATTATTAGGCAAGTTGTTTTTGAGGGGATTCCGTTTATTATTGAACAACAACTATGTTTTTAATCACTCAAAAAACTCATAAATATCAAAGCTTAATATTATTGGAAGTTAGTGTGGATTTCTTTTAGATCTTAGGAGGATATCTGTTTGTTCAGGTAACTATTACTGTGCAGAATTATTAGGCAACTTAATAAAACCAGGACAACATGTATAAAAAGGATGATGTGATCAAAATACTCATTTGCCTAATAATTCTGTACACAGTGTATGTTTTTCAGTGGTGTCACTCCAACAGTTCCCTGCAGGTGGTGCATTCAGGTCACAGAACCGCATTGATTTGTTGTTAGAACCATTAAAAGATGGTTGTCTAACACTGTAAGTCCTCCCGTCCTCCTGCTGTGGTATTAGTCTTTATATGTCGAAAGCTCATAAATAAAAGAAAGTTGTCCTGATACTTTAGGTCGTTTGTTAAGTTTGCGTCAAAAGAAAGAGTCGGCAGGCAGCCAGTGTATTTCCCAGGCTGCCTCTGAGCTCAGCGCAGTGGCACTACTGCAGACTCAGATGTTGTCGGGATAATTGCACCTGTGTTTACCCCGGGCCCCTCCCTCCGTCCCCTGTGCAAGCCCTGGTGCTTCAATAGTCTTTATTTATGTAAGTAAACACTGTGGGTTTTATTCTCAGGAGACACATTTGTCATAATGGGCTTTAAATATGTGCCTCCTGTTTTGTGCTGAGCCCGAACCTTTGGTTGCTCCAGGTAACAGCATGACTAAGATCTCACAGCGGCTTTGAGACACTAAGCTTCTGAATAAGCAGGAGACATTTATTAGGGAGGTCTTAATACCAAGGCGCTCTGTCAGTCTCCTTCAGGTAGACCCATGACAAGTCTTTTTGCAGGACAATGAGTCCTTTGTTTCTGGCTACAAAGAAACAAAGGCCTTTCTTCTTATCTCCGTGGCCTGACAATGCCCTGGCTGTCTGTGTGCGCCGAAGCAGCACCCGTCGACCTTCCAGCAAGATTAAAGTTTCATTTTTTTCCTCTTTTTCTTTTAAGTGACTCGTTTCGCTCCGGCGATCTAATGATAACGAAACCCTTGATGAAATACAACTCCCGGAATGCATGGATGAACAAAAGGGAGAACCTCATAAGTCAAAACTTAATTACTGATAATTAAACACACATACATCTGGAACTCCGGCCGCGAAGACCTTTTCATTTTACGGGCAGACCATCTTTATTAGTTTAGTAAAGAATGGAATCCGACTCACCTTTTTATCAGATGCGCTCTGCTGTTCACATAGCTGGAGTCGATGGAGTAATTCTCCGTCTGTGAACAGAGAGAGAGAGAGAGAGAGAGATATGGAGTTATAAATAGTAACCCAGTGAAGAGAGACGTGGTGGTCAGTGTGACAGAAATGCACTTCCTTCTTCATTGCACAAAATATCTAAAAAATTGAGAAAATTATTACACACAGATTTTGAAAGCGGAACAATTATATTATCAGTGCTTCACCTCCTGAGAGACAGTGGGTACACACACATTCCTATCGCTATACCTATAGACGCCAAAGCTTTCACTGATTCACCAACTTATCCACCAATTCCCCCACTTCCTGACTACCTACAAGGCTGAACCTTGGCACTGTGATTCCGTACCATAGCAGGTTCTCGCTTTTCGATGTTCGATTGTTTGTCTGCTATCGCCATCTAACGCAACACCTTCAATGGATTGGGGACTTGGCGAGTTCCTACAAAGCTGAAACTTGTCGCCGTCATTTCCCATCATGGTCTTTGGAAAACCTATTGATAAATTTCCATAAGAAAGTGACCGTGTGGACACTGTAGTCACAGCTCATACTATATTCATTCATTAATTCATTATATTCCACTTAATCTATTACTAAGGTTGCAGGAAAGAATGTTGCAGGAAAGAACGTTTCAGGCACTGTGCAAATACACCCAGGATAGGGTAATAATGCACACACAGACACACAGACTATAAGGGGCAATTTAGAGCATTCAATTTACCTTGAATCCATGTTTTTGGCCTGTGGGAGGAAACCCAGAGAACAGGCACACGGGGAGGACATGTAAACAACCCCGATTGGGATTCCAACCGGGAATTCCACTGGATTCCCAGTTCTGAGAGGCAAATGTGCTAACCACTAAACCACCGTACAGCCCCATAATCAGCATAATAACAGATTTCATTCATTATCTTCCGCTTATTCCTCTATGAGGGTCGCGGTGGGGTCCCCTATGCCCATCCAGGGGAGAACGTCTCAGGCACTGGGCAGATACACCCATGAAAGGGTGCCAATCCATCGCTGGGTACACACTCACACAGCCACAAAACCAAAAAACACTCTATATAGGGAAATTTGGAGCATTCAATTTACTTTGAAGCCATGTTTTTGGAATGTGGGAGGAAACCCAGAGGAAACTCACGCACACACGGGGAGAGCATGGAAACTCCATCCAGATTGGGATTCAAATTTATTTTATTTATTTGAATCCCTTTAACATCCACTGTTTTATTAATCACACAATATTTGTCTCCTTGTCCCTGCAGGGGGTTGCAATACCCACTTTAGAAATCAATATTAATACAGAGTAAAAAGTGCCTTTCGCCAGTGTCTATATGACCCCCTGTACCACCCCTGACACTTGTACCACCCATGACACACCACTGGCCCACACAGCCTGTCCCGCACTTTTTTATAAAATAAATCTATGATTAATGATTTGATCATTTGATTTGATATGTTGGGTGTTAAACGAGAGGTGTCATTCTCCATGTCGAACACAAGAGGGCAGTGCGTCTCCATTGCAGAGACTCAACGTGGCGCGTTGTTCTGTATTTAGAGTAAAGTGGACGGAACGTGGGCGGCACGGTGGCTTAGTGGTTTAGCACGTTCGCCTCTCAGCACTGACCGTTCCTGACCCTGAGTGTTTGATTTATAATAAAATGTTATGAATGGGTAATTCAGAAGAATCCAACCAGAACAATTCTACTGCTGATGCTGTTTACCAAATATAACAAGAACATAATTTTTACTTTATTAAGTCAGATAAACATAAAAAAAAAATCCGGTAAACCAGGAGTCAGTCTCACCTTCAGGACACGCCCTGTTACACCCGGATTCAAAACACTGCTGGGTTAGGATTGGGCCTTCCCCAAACTATTAACACAAATTTAAGATTAAAGAACACATTAAGATGTAAGTCAACAAAACATTCACCTCTCAGCACTGAGAGTT
>JAOUQT010060796.1:507-10533 GCA_025769995.1 Xyliphius kryptos | reverse complement strand
AAAAAGGGTCGCCAACTTTCTGTAGAGTCAGTCACTACAGACCTCCAAATAAGCTTTTTGATAAGCTCAAGATCAGTGCACAAAGAGCTTTATGCAATGGGTATCCATGATCTAGCAGCTAAATATGTGAGTCAAGGCAGGTGAGTGATTACTTTTGGCAATATAGTGTATCATGAACCATCACTAGATTAAAAAACTCTTGATCACTAACTGTTTAGTCCACCTTTGTTGATATATTTCAGCACATACATGTCAGGAATCAAACTGCACAAATTGGCCGACATGATCTATATGCAAGCTGACCTATATCAGCTGTAGCAGCTCTGCCAGTTCGTAGGTCTGCTCTTGTGGCAACACGCATAGTCGGCCACTGTGTACACGTTGCCTTTCATTCATTAATTTTCTATACCCACTTAATCCTAGTTTTAAGGTCACGACGAAGACAGGGCCCAACCAGCAACACAGGACGCAGACACACACAAAAGCACTCTGGGAAGAAACCAGAGTACCCGGTGAAAACCCTAACAAACATGGGGAGAACATGCAAACCCTAACAAACACAGGAAGAACATTTTCTGAGTTGCCCCACTTTAAAAAAAAGAACTTGCTATGATCAGAAAGTTGCCCTCAACTGAAAAAAAAACTCTCAACAGATGATGATTACATTCACATACTGATGAAGATAAACTTGATGAACATGATTTAAATATAGAATAATATAAAGAATATAAATAAGCGTGAAAATACAGTGAATATTTCACATATTCTGAAAATGTGTGAGAGACTGAAATAATTACAAATGTAAAATACAGATTACAAAAGTGTGCATTAAATTAAGTACATGTGAAAATGAAAAACAAGTGCAAGTGGACTCTCACGTACAGTATTTGAGATGTAGAGTAACAAATGCTGCGGACTGTGCCATTGAAGGGATGGTAATAGGCATGATGCTTAAGTCAAATTGACAAAGATATGAAAAATCAATTAACACCAACACAAAGTTTTGGCCTTGATCTGGCTAATAGCCGCGTATGGATGTGATGCCTGCACAGTAAAGAAAGAATGTTGTTGAGGACTTCATGGACAAAGATGATGCCCACTGAGCGATTCTACAAAAGTTACACCACTACACTACGATCTTTTGTTGAGGCTCCCACATGACAGCATTGAAAGAATTGGAATACAGGTTTATGTATCAGCACTGGAGCAGCTAATAATCATAACACCTTGGAAATGTTTCAGGAATGCAGTTGTTGCAGAAAGTAAAAAAAAAAAAGAAGAGTATTTACTTTAAGTATTTACTAAAGATCAAATATATTAATTAAATTCAGTATTATTTATATAGTGCTTTTTATAATGGCATATTTTCACATAGCATCTCTCATATGCTGTCATTGCCACATGATGGTTATCTGCACAGATGTGTAATATTTATTTATTCAATCTCTATACTTACTTGGACCTAGATTTAGGGTTACAGAGAAACCGGTCCTCACCCGGCAACTCTGGGTGCAAGGCCAGGAACAACCCTAGACAGGGCGCCAATCCATCATAGGGCACCCACACAGAATTACACACTAATGGGCAATTTGGAGACACCAATTAGCCTTTCATGCATGTCGTTGTAATGCAGGAGGAAACATGCAAAATCCACAAAGAAATTTCCCCGAACCCAGGATCTTCTTGCTGTTAGGCCACATCACTATCCACTGAGCTACCCATGATGTGAAGCAAGCTGAACAGCCACAGCGGCAAGAAAAAAACTCCCTGAGATGATGAGTAAAAAACGTGAGAGGATCCAGACTCAGATGGGCAACCAATCCTCATTGGATAATAAAGGACCACAGAATTGCATTCTTAAAGACCCAGAAACAGCTTACAGTTACAGACTTTACAGTCAAGCAGTGTTTACACTCAACTACACACCTTTCCTATTTTTGTGCCTGAGTTTATATTGTATTGTTCTGAATAACTGACTGTATTAATAGACACTTAGCATTAAGAGAAATAACTGACTCATCAGAATTCAAAGAGTTAAACAGTTCTCTCTCTTCATCTGGAAGCAGGTAAGTAAACAGATTACAACACTCCTCTCTGTCCATGTTGCAATGATTATTTCAACACGAACTAACTTGCTCTGATGAGTCCTTTTTTCCACTTACTTCTCTATAGGCATAGTAAACATTACAGTATAATCTTTTTATTTTTTATACCTCCTTTAAAATAGTTTGGCAGTTCCACAGTGTTTTAAAATCTATCGTCCAGTAAATGATATTGATTGAGACAGACTTATAAACATCTGTATTAGACTTTCTACTATGTTATTTAACAATCAGGAATTATTTGTTTGCATGGACATATACAAAGGTGAGTCCAAAACTCTCCCCACCCTGGCTGTAGAATTGGTCTTCGAAAATAATATATAATCTCAAGATTATCTCTTGCTTTTCAATATTTTCAACAAGGTTTTATATTCTCTCGTTAACAGTGATTTAGGCACAATAGTCACAAATTCACCCATGTCTTCACCTCTTCAGACAAAGAATCCCCACCCTCATAAGGACTCTTTTCAGGGGACCAAACAGGTGATCTGGTCAGGATTAGGACTAGGGAGGAATCTTTGTGCTTTTCTGGGTTGTTTTGATATTGTCTCTAACTAACCATTAGAAAACCAAGTCTGTTGTAGGTTATGGTATAAACCATCCCACAACTAAAATAAGAATCACTTGAACAATAAAGGACATCATTAGAAACGAATAAGGGCTAAAAAAGGAAAAAGGGATTATAGTATGGCATCAATGTAGGAAACAGGTCTTTAGCATGAGTATATACCACCTATGTATCCATCAATCCATCCTCTCTTATATCCAGCTATCTATCCATCATCAGATTTATCCTTTTTAGAATTATTATAAATCCATAGCGTAGGAATACATGATGTGAAAAAACCACAGACCCATACCAGTTCATCTCCCTTCTCGGATTGACCACACGTGGCCGGCTACTGTCTGACCTTAGGATGGATGCTTGCTAATAGTTTGTTGATAGACCACAAGTACTAAAAGACTGGCACCACAAGTACAGGCTCCAACTATCTTTCCTCACTCAAAGATGCTCAAGTCGCTTTGTAAACGCAGTGCCGTCTTCTGCTATGCAGTGGACAGATCGACACATTATTCGAGAGCTGACCCCAATGTAACCCTGATGGGACCTTTCAGTGATCTCATACCACTCATTACATGTGTTCTTTATAAATGTAGCATTGATATTTTCAAATCAGGTTTTACCCAAAAACGTCTCACATGTCTAATGATCGTGTTGTATTGTTTGCTCTAACGTTTGATTCAACAGATTTTCAGAAGTAGACACTTAGACACTCAGTGTTGTGACATGGTTAATTCGCCAGGAAGCACAAAAGCCCACACTTGCTGTTTTGTTTTCATGCATACACTGACACATTTATGATAAATGTGCATCATGCTTCAGTAAAGTCACAAGAGAGAGTTGTAGAAATGTGTAGGCTGAGGTTGCTTCACCACTCCCTTCATTTATCACAGTTCAGCACTCACAAAGCTCTGATTCAGTGATTAAGCATCGACATAGTGTGTATGTCACTGCTGAGTCAGAGAAACAAGAAAATATGATCCCATTATATAGATTTCACAAGTGTGAATTAAGGCATGAGTGTATTATTGCCAGGAATGAATCAGGAGGCTGACCTTACTAAAGGGAATCGGAAAGGAGGCCTATTGTTACTGCATATCAGTCATACGCTGTCATCACTTTGCAAAGGTTGGCTGTACATATGAGCTCCTTGAGATAGGGTTAAATTGAGCATCCCAATCTCTTGTCAGTTGTTGCAGACCCCAGGAGTTGAACCCCTGTTGCTAATACTCCTGACTTTTTTCCAGAAGCACACACTACCAACTGAAAAAAGAGAAAGAGAGAGAGAGGTAGACAAAGCCTTGCTGAGATATTGGAGATAATAAGTAATGCGCATTCCTGAACAATCAAAGTCTTTCTCCTCTATCAGGCCACAGCAGCCTGTGACACACAGCAGGGCACATCAGTCCAGCACAGCACATGGAGTGTATGTCAACATGGAAAAACACACACTGTTCTTCCATGGTGAATCTGCTTTTGTATGAATGAGCTCTTTACATCTAGCATTCCCTCTTCATTATTCAGAAATGACAATTGCATGGTGCAGTATTCATGCTACAACTGAGTTTATTTCAAATGATTACATTCCACTGTCCAGATGTGCAGCTTCATAAACAACGCCCCCTTATCACTCGTACTATCAGTGTTCTGTTTAAAAAGTAAATAATACTGTGATTTTTTTAACTGGGATTATTCGTTAAGCTCTCCTCGACTATAACCAACTGCTTCCTCACTTGTTTAAATAATTATAATAATTATTTATCCCCGTCAGGGAATTCTTTCTGTGCATTTAACTCGTCCGCAGGTGCACTTAGAACATCCAGAGCCGTGTGCTGCCCCCCAAACAAGTAACACGGGGAGCATTTGAGGTTTAAATGGCCACGGCACTTTAGCCATGACTTGCCTGGCATGGGGATCAAACAGGTAATATTTTGAGTTCCCAGCCCTCTTCTCTATCCATTAATACATGACGCTTTTAAGACATGTGTGTACCTGACTGTGTATAGGCTGCATTTTATATAGTCAACAGGTTTTATTTACTTATTTTACTTGTGATTGTGTGTGTGTTTGTCATTGGTCAGTGTCATTGAACTGCAGCTCAATTTTGTTGTACATTGTGCTATGACACTAAAATCATCTGATCTAATCTGATCTGATCTTTTTTTGATCTGATCTGATCTTAGCTTATCTGCTGAATATTTACAGTGAAAATAGTGTGTTCTCCTGTTTATCCAAAGATTTGTCAATTTCTATCTTACATGCATTTTGTTGTGAAATGTCCTTAATAAGTTCCAAGTGCTCATGTCAGTTTCAGAAGACACTGTGGACAAAATATTGCAAACTTTGGTGTGTGTCTAAAGGATGTGCAACTGATATACTGCAAGTTGTGAAAATGTCCAGAACTATTCCATAATTTTGGCAACATGGTTTCCATGATATTCCAGATAGTGCTAGCATGAAGAGAAAAGCAAGAACCCAGGTGTTTAAAGAAGTTATTCTATTTACATGAGGTAAGGCAATATTCAATTAAAGGTCATGTGCAAATTTGCTGTTGACGTGACTGGGTAATAACAGGTACAGTATGCCCTGCCAGGTTGAAAAGATCATAAAAGTGGGTAAAATGTGGCAAAACATTGAGAGGCCAAAAAATACAAATATGAGAAAAAAACTATGTTATTTCCTTATACAATATTCTCCGACACCTCCTCAGCTTTAAGACAACAGTAAACGTATGCCCCCAAATGATGAAGACATTTTTATGTACTTCTTAAAATCAAGCCTAGATTATTGTCCTAAAAGTGATTGTCATTTCCTCACACAGTAACCTGCTGGATAGATACGAATCAGTTTAAATGCTGACGCTAGTGTCTGTGCTGCTCCTGAAATCCACTCTGGGGGCAAATAGGAACTTAATAAGTACAATGTAAGGAATGAACTTGTTCAGTGGTTGTATTTGAGCTACAAGCAAAAGACATGTCTCAGATATTGTTTAGTACATAAAAAAAATCTCCACACTATGTTTAAATGTTAAACATTAAAACTGACTGCGTATTATGTTTTAACTCTCCAGTATTTCTAACTGTGTGAGCTGTGAAGGAAACACTGATTAATAACTGCTACTGAAACAGTGGAAAAGTCAAATGTCTCATCAGCAAATTGTCCTTCCTTTAATTCTTAAAATATATTTCATTTGCATTCATATTGTTTCCTGCAAGTAAAAAAAAAGTCATTGACATTTGTAGCTATATGACGCATTCCAAGCTGACAAAAGACAAATAATCATGATGACTTGTGAGACAGAGGAGCATGACACATCATATACACAATGCTGAGTCTATAACTATAAAAAATATATAAATAAATATAGTTACACAAATGATCTATGATGGGTTTTTTTGGACACACTTGCCTAGTGGACCTGAAACTATTCGCAGTTTAACTCTCAGTTTTTGTTGCCGCTGGAGTGGATATTTACTTTATAAATCTGGGAGCTCTAATGTCTATGACATCATCTGGATTTTCATTTTAGTTATACTGCTACAGTATATGTAGTCATTGTCAGAATCCCTGTTTATATTCTAACACAATCTCTTCTCATCTCTGTCTCTGCTAAGCTACACATACTACTCCTAAGAGAGTGCTGATCCTGGCCCCTGACTTCCTGTATGATCACATGACACTGGCTGCGTTCATACTTGACTACTACATACTCGTCTGGAGCGAGTATGTACTGCTCAACCGCAATCCGCCATCTTACACCAGATCAACTATGGGGTATGTCGGATATTGTGCAGGGGATTTGTAACAATTTAATTGATGTGTACTAGGTATTCGGACATAATACATCGTGCTGTATACTAGATTTGCATACTAACTAGTATTGAGGTGTGCCATTTCGGACACAGCCACTCATTACTTCTAGCTGAGGATAGACATATGAACTTGTTTCACCATGATAACACAGTTACAGACACTTCCAACAGAATATTTTATTTATTTATTTATTATTTAACGTCATCCTCAGCACCAGTGTCTATTCTAATGACAGGAACACGGTCATACTGTTATACACAAGTCTTATTTCATATGCAAAGTCACATATCAATACACAAGTTAATGACAATTTTGCATTTTCAATTTACCTAGCATGCATGTCTTTGGAATGTGGGAGGAAACCGAAGCACCCGGAGAAAACCCACGCGAACACGGGGAGAACATGCAAAATTTCCCCAATATTTCTAACCTATTTTTAACCCAAATGAGGATGGGTTTCCTTTAGAGTCTGGTTCTAATCAATGCTTATCCTCTTTTGATATCAGGGACTTACCATTGTGAATGTCCGGCTTTACAAATAATAATAAATAAAACTTGCAGTAAAGCTGTTAGAAGTGTTAAAATAATAACATTTTATTGGAAATATGCTATAAATTGGTGTAAGTGCACCACAAACACTGGCTTGTTGCTATAGTTAATATTCCAGCTCATTCATGTTCTACTTCTCAGAATATATCATCATATTTTACATCTAGCATACTAAATCATATGTGGGGAATCCATGGGACTCAATCTGAAGTAGTGCACTAGGCTTTGTAATGACAAATGAAAGAACTTGTAAGACACACTCTGAAACTTGACATCAAATATGAGTGATAACTATAATTAGTACGACACGCTTTTCATTTCAAGATCAAGCAAATATAAAAAAAAGAACATGCTTACTTTGAGTTTCCAATAGACCTCGAGTGTTGCCCAATCTATACCCTCAACCAGCATTCCACACAGCACTTCAATCCCATACACATGCACACAGCTCTCTTATAATTCATTTATACAAACCAGATTCCAAAAAAGTTGGTACATTGTTGGTACTTTGGTATTCAAGGTCTTTTTCAGGTAAGACCTTGAATTTTTAAAAAGTACAATGCCAACCCTTATACTGCATCTATTAGATCATCATGGCTGCACTGAAGAAGGGTCTGGGTCTTACACTTTCACCCATAGGAACAATCCCTGTGTAGGGTTTTCCTGCCATTGTGCCCAGAGTTGCCATGTGGGCACACTCTGACCCACCCCATGTGGGTGCTGCTAAATAATAAGCCCTCAATAATGTGTGGTCAAAGAGCAATATTTAGCAAGCTATATAGAGTCTCAATGACGAAATAATCACTGAAACAAGAAGAAAATGTAAATGTAAAAAATGTTTGCAAATATTAACAAAATGAAAGAGGAATGTCTGTGCGTTTCCTTTCTGCAGAAATATACAGTACAAGAATGCAAGGTTTCTCAGATAATAGTGTTGTTCTGTCTGCTTTTGACATTCTACCTGTCTGAATGTTCTTGGACATTTTCTGTTTTGAGAAAAAGCTGTGTATTTGAGCTCTGTTTTAAGCACTGAGCAGATTCTTAGTATGTTATCAAGTTACAATACTCCCTCTCTTGTTTATCTACATGTGCTGCTGCTGTAAAACTGTTCAAAAACTGATTACATTAAAAAAACACAATAGTTATGATAAGCTATGGTATTTACTTATCTGTGTGAATTCTGTTGTTTACTGTAACTGTGATTTACTGATTTCCAGTGTGTCTTGCTCTCAGGACTGACAGGAAGTGATGCTCTGGGGTGTGAGTGGGTTGATGTTTTGAAGGGTTCTGTATAAAGGCATTGTTCAGTGGTAGGACTGCAGATGATCAGGGTTGGGTTAGCCTGGGACTTGTAGTGGAAAAAAACTGCTCATCATTGGATTCACTTTATTAAAATGTACACTGTTTCCATAGTAACAAACACAGAAAATGCAGTTAGAAAATTCCCATTGGGGGCAGAACTGTAATGTATTTGAGAATCACAGATAATCTTCACCCAAGTTCATTGTGGTAATAGTTGCTTTTAAACCCGGCAGGACTGATGCTAACATACGTCATAGAAACCATTTAAATGTTCTTATATATTATTGAACACTCATTTATAAAATTTTAAGCAGCTCAATATTGAAGTACTTAGTGATCTATTTTTTATATATTTTGTTACATCTCCACCACCAGTTTCAGATAAAATACAGATCATGCATAATACGCTATATTGCCAAAAGTATCTGCTCACCCATGGCCATAGGTGTGTAAAATCAAGCACCTAGGCATGCAGACTGTTTTACAAACATTTGTGAAAGAATGGGTCACTCTCAGCAGCACAGTAAATTCCAGTGTGGAACTGTGATAGGACGCCACCTGTGCAACAAATCCAGTCATAAAATTTCCTCGCTCCGCAATACGACAGCAGCTTAGCCACGAAATGGTAGGCCATGTAAACTGACAGAGCGGGTCAGCGGATGCTAATGCGCAGGGTGCGAAGAAGTCACCAACATTCTGCAGAGTCAATCATTACAGACCTCCAAACTTCATGTGGCCATCAGATTAGCTTAGGAACAGTGCACAGAAAGCTTCAGGGAATAGGTTTCCATGGTTGAGCAGCTTACTATGTGGCAAAATAGTGTATCTCTAGAATAGAGACCTCTGTCTAGCAGGAATGCACTATACCATAACCAAGTTACTGCACTGAGGTAACTTGGGTCAAAGGAATGAACTGCATAACTCGTGTTCACAATCAGTGGAAAAATATGTGATAAGCAAATTATTTTATTAATGCAGCCATCAAGTCTTCTAAATGCTTCAGTTTGCATAAATGATGTCCAGTATCTATGGTGACTGCAAAACTATTTTTAATATGATAAATGGTTAAAAACATAGCGAAGCCCTATAGTCCCTTTCTGAGCTAAAATAAGATGCAATGTGCTCAGTGTATCTGAGACAGGTGCAGGTCTTTAGTGATGCGGCTATTTAATAAAAAATAGTAAATAACTGAAATCACATGTTGTATTTAAAAAAAATAATGAAATGTCTTTAAAGGCAATATGAAGTCAGCAAAGTCAGGCAATACCACAGTTTGCAGACCTACATCAGTCGTCTTACCTTTGGTCAATGGTGTTTAATCAGCTTGTTCTCATGCCCAGGGCTTATTGACCTCCAAAATGTTCCTGCATATCTTAGATATGCTTATCGGTGACTGCAATAGAAACAAAAAAACAAAGCAATGAACAAAGCCAAGAAGAAGAGTCCCAGCAGTCTGATAGTAGCAAGAATGGGTTTTTTTTAGATTTCTCTGCTAAACAATGCAAATATACTGTAGAATGAGATACACTAACCATCCATTTTATTAAGTTCAAATGAATGTTAACACAAATATCTAACTAGGCAATCACATGGACATAACGTTTCGTACTTAGGCATGTAAAAGTGGTCGACACTAAACATTACTGAAGTGCAAACTGAGCATCGGAAAGAAAGGTAACGCTGGTTTAAGCATTTCTG
>JAOUQT010060785.1:0-10533 GCA_025769995.1 Xyliphius kryptos | reverse complement strand
TTGTTGGTACTTGGAATCGAACCAGGGACCTTCCGGTCGCAAGGCTGGTTCCTTAACCACAAGCCTACGACTGCCCCAGTAACTGTGTTACTGGTTAAAATTGGAAAGTGATGCCAAAGGTAAATGTTAAATCTGATGTGGGCTAGTTGTTGCTCCTGGATCAGCTTGATAGATGTAATTCCAGAAACATGTTGGTAGTTCATTTTTTAACTAAATGATCAGGTAAATGTGTCCAAGAGTTTTTTTCCTGCCAGAGACATTGAGTATCACTGGAAGAATAGAATGATTTTGTTTGTGGTTCATCCTCAGTTGCTTAAAACAATGATGACCAGTTTTTAATTAGTAGGGTCCACTTTCTTTTCTATTGTATCTATGTAGCTTTCACGTGCTCAGTATAGAAGACAATTTTATTAGTTGTCTGCATTATTCCATAGCACATTTCTTGATTCTTGCTATAAAGAAGTTCTTGCTGGAAAGAGACTATTAATTTCCTGCCTCTTTGTACTTTGTACTTAAAACCTCTGGGTTACTGATCAGAAAGTTGAGTTTTAAGCACCAGCACTGCAAATTAGACAGTATTGGACCTTTTGTGCAAGGTCCTTAATCCTCTCTTTTCCAGAAACTTTTTAACAAGCTTATATAATACGCAAACTTTTTTAGCAATGTAAAGCATTTGTGACACTTACAGGCTTTGTTAAAATCACTTGCAATATAACATCCTATAAATATCTTTATTAGATGACATTTGACAGTTCTATTTGAAATACAGATAGGACAGCATACACACTCAGAAAGAAGCAGGTAGCACGGTTTTGCTGGAATTTAGTATGGCAAATGTAAGTAATCAGTCCTCAGACCATCTTTATCCCTTTATCCCCTCTCAGTAGATGGGCTGAATTTGTTCAGCTGGGCATGTGTTATTGCATCAGCTTGGAGAGTTCCGTATAGACGCCACTCAGAATATATTCAGCATAAACACGATACACATTTCTGGTTATTAATATCAGTTTCATAATCAGTACTATATGACGATGATATAGTGGACATCCATTGCCACAGATATTGCCAATTAATTTATACATTTTACTACAGGATGTATGGTCCTCCCTGTGTGCTCTCCTTTTAAAATGATTATTGTAGTTGTAAAAAACTTTATTTTGCTTCAAGATGCTCTGAGAAAGACTGTGATAAATGAGAAAAGAAGCTGTTTTAGGAAAAGGAGGAGGAGAATAGGTCAGGAGTGTGTTTTTTAAATCACTGTTGGTCACAACCATGCAATATATGCTCTGTATAACTAGGCAGAGCAAATGCTGTGTCATTTTTTTCTCAGATCCAGGCTGTTTATGGAGCCTTGATTGTGTTTATGACTAGCAGTAAAAACCCCAATCATAGTACCACTTTCAATCACACTTTATACTTGTTCCTGTTTCCTGCTTGTCTAAATTCTTAAATGCTTGTTGTAAGTGGCAGTTTTCTGCATGTACAAGTTATCTCTGTAGCTGTTTGTGTGACATTTAAAAGGTCTGGAAGCCAAACACAGCCTTTTTCACTTGCTGTCAGAACAATTGCATACATATTGTTAGTAGTATTTAAAAACATCCCTTAAAAAGTGGTGTGCTTGGAAAGAATCTGTATTAATTTAAATCTTAACACACTTATGCTAATTTAGTATATTTTTCTTGCTAAAAACAGGAAATAAAAGAATGAAAAGTAATATAAATTGTACTGTGCATCAGGTCAGTCCCACCAGTAGTAATAAACTAACTGTATAATATTGCCTTATTTAACAGAAACCCACTAATACTAGTGGCTTTTTTATTTCTACTAGAATAAGCTAATTGTTCATAATGTAGATGTTGGAATGCAGTGCCAATTGCTGACCTACCCCTGACTTGTTCCATGACCTTGAGTTAAAAGTCTAATACTCTGTCAATTTTTCCCCGACCCAAAGGATGTATAATCCCTAAATTAAGCCCTAAGCCTTAATTTACATTCTTTAATATACACAGCTATGTTGTTATTCTACCATAGGCTTTGGAAAACATGATGTAAATATAAATATTGTGCAGCTTAAGCTTACTTGCTTGTTTTCCGGTAAGCCTTCTTTAGGGAAAGTCTTTACATAACAGTTCAGTGTTAAACTCTACATTCCAGGATGCTCCTTGTATGCTAAACCAGAATTGGATAATAAAGCTGTGATATGCCTCACTCTGGATTAGGAACACCCGGATAGTTATGGGTTGGTCTAACCTTTTGATTAATTACAACAAAAACATGTCATGGAAACACCAATGCTCCAATTACCTTAGTAAATGTTACATTAGTGAATGTTGCGTTCTACTGTGCAGTGGACAGGCCGAAAATTTATATGTTGAGCTGATTATGATTTAACCACCAATAGGGGAACTTTTTTACCAGACATATGCCACCTTCTAGGTATTTTGAATCTATTGTAGTGTAGTTTTTATTGATCTATAAGCTTTACAATTTCTGCAAATGAGTTTCACATTAGCCACCTTAACATATATTGGAATGCTCAGTCAGCTTATCCTTGTTGAATGAAGCATATGTTTACGGCCAACGATACCAGAGCGATGAAGGCTTATAACAGTGACATTTTATATATACATGTAGTTGTATACGCTTAGGTAAGCCAATAAATATAGTGAGAAATAATTAAGCTGCCGCCTATAAGCATTTGCTTGCAAATAAAATAAAAACTGCAGCATTATTGTATTTTTACAACAAATAAAAGTTTCTGTGGTCCAATGGATGGCGCAAATGCTAACTAGTTAGCCAAATGTCTTTTTCTCAGTAGGCAGAATTCTACAAGGTAATTAAATTTGGCCTCACATGATGGCTAGTGAACACTTGCAGCATACTGTTCAACATTTTATACATTAAATTGGTTCCTAATGTGTGTATTATGAAGTCATACTGCTTTGATATGATTGGCTGCACAGAACCATGCTCTTTGTGATAAATGAGTATCCCAATATTTTGTCAGATATTGCTGCCCCAGGGATCCGAAACTCAGTTAATAAGTGCACTCTACAAACTGAGCTATCCAATATAATATGATATAAAATACTCATATTTATGTAATATGGTCTTTGCTTAGACTACTGTATTAAATAGAGAAAAAAGTTAATTAGCTTCAGATTAAACTGTTAATGACTTGGGGCAATGGCTGACCTTCATTAATCCTCCTCTGACTGCCTCTTTAATTACTCATCTTGAGATTTTACAGGGTTTTTTTCCTATTAAGCATTTATATTTATATTAGATGTTAGTACTCAAATAACCATCACATATTAATGAAAGACCTATTAATTTACTTCCAGGTATCTTAATGCTATGACAAATAAGTCACTGTCCTCACTTCTGTCAATTCTGCTGAAGGTGGAGGGTTTTGATGAGAAAGAGTGTTGTCATTAGAAATGGGCCAAAAGCCTTTTAAAAACTGTAATTTGCCAGGGGCATGCACTGATAAAATTAATTGTGAGTTTCCAGTCTGAGTTCTTTAATCTATGAGACCTGGTGTCATTCCTGAACGGTCCTGATGAGATGGAGCTTCTGTATGCATATGATACAAGCATGGAGCTGGGTCTATGAAATGACCTATTGCTTTCCCACAGAATGGTATGCCAAAATGAACAATATACAGCTAAATGTTTTCCAAATGTATATATATTACAGAAGTAAAATTTAGCTAGTTTAAACATGTTAGACTAATTAAACATAATGTACTTCTACACTGTACTATATGAATTCAGTATTTTAGCCTAATCTTATTAGCATGTCTTCAAAATTCTTTATGAAAAGTAAAATTCTATCAGTGAAAGATGGCAATCATTATTGTAGTGCTTAAAATATGCAATTGTATTCCTCATAATTCCAGAACCACTTAACGTGCAGACTGGTGATCTGCCTCCACAGCAAAGGGAATCAACCGGCGGTTAGATGCCTTGCCCAAGGGCACTTCAGCCGTATTGCGAATTGGCAGTACCATGAATCAAACTTGGGACCTACCGATTGCAAGGCTGGTTCCTTAACCTCAAACCTACAAATGCCTCCACCAGTACAATCTAAAACCCAATACTATGTCAGAAACTAGAGTGTGTGATGTCAATGCTAAATGATGTCATCGATGGTTGGCTGCAAAGATCCATGGGATAATGAAAAGCTGACTATGCATCCCAATATCTTGTTAGCTGTTGCAATCAAACACCAGTTACAAACACCCCTGACTTTTTCAAGCAGCGGGCGATCTACCGCTGTGGCTAGTTTGGAAACTTGATTTTATTGATTTTATTCAATTAAACGCATCTCAAATCTTCATACGTTCACACAGAAATTCTATTCACTTTTCTAATTTTATTTTTAAAGATACTTGTCAGTTCTCAATCCTTAAATAAGCTCATCCTTTGAAACTTTACGGTTTGAGTTTTGACGATTCTTTTGGGAACGTTTTGCCCATTTCAACAATGGTAACTTCTTTACCTTTTATGTTAAACTGTCATAACTCTCACAATCAAAATGAACAGGAAGGAGTCCTCTCACTAACAAAGTGTTCCCGTAAGCCAACTGTAGTTATTTTTTCTACCTGCACTATAATCATTTCTTAAGAAAATGAACATCTCGTTATTATTGATAGATTGCCGGTTTTTACCCATTAGCTAACTCTTTTCTGTCATATGATAGCATCATCCGAGACCTGTGGTGCCAGTCATCACAATGTTTTGAACGGCAGTTTATGCTGCATTAAAGAGCCTCAAATAACCTACTAAAAGAAAAGCATTAGATACTCTCTTCTGCATATGCCTGATTGGAAGAGGAGAATGTAATGATGATATGGGCTTTAAAACTTCCCATAAAGGCTGTCAGAGACAAATGCGTTTATCTAGAATCGTGCCACGAGCTTTCCTTATGTGGATAAGGCATTCTCTATCAAACAATATGGGTCAAAATGTAGGTTTTGTCTCAGACCATGCATATATTTTTGTAAACTTGGAAATACAGCCTCTTTCTCGGATTCTAGAATTCTAAGAAGTCCAACCACTTAAGTGGTTTTAGCACTGTTTTTAATCTTTACATGGACTTTTAAATGGAATTTAAAGTGAATGTTGTAATTACAGTAGGTTTTGTTTGTTTATTGTTGTTTATACCCACCTTCTGATTTCTCTAATCGCCTGATCTGTGTTACCCCTTGATTAGTTTCTATATGTGCCTTGTGTTTTATGAATTTTTTGTATGTGTCAAAAAGCCTTTAAAACATTCATGACATTTATTTGACCTTCATTTGACTTATATTTTTCTGCATGTGTAGATATTCATCTTGGGACTGAGATATTCATCTTGGGAATCAATAGAAAATGACATTTTTGATTGCAGCTTTAAACAATACCATGCAGCTCAAAATCTGTGCATGAAGTTGTGTATATGTTTATTATTATTTATTATTTATATGTTTCCTGTGGCCCGGTAAATGAACCTTTACATTAAGAGTTATTGGCAAGGTATGAATTATTAATTCAAGGCATGGAATTTTGAACCTTTAGCAAAAAGGGGATTTACCGCAACTCAGACATTTACCTCCAATGATTACCAGTAGCAATAATATTAAAGCTTCATAACAGAGCAGAATGAAGACACAGAAGAGAATTGTGAATAACACTGGAGAAATTGTGGTTAATAAAATCCCTTTTTTTCTATTTTTTATAGCTGCTTGCCCCTTAGGATGGAAAAACATATCTACTTTGTAGCAAACATATATTATAAGTAAATATTAGTAACTTTAATGTGACCTTGGCATTATAGCAAAATAATATATTTAGTGGATTTTCCCTTAAATGGAAAATTTTATAGGTCAATAATTATTAAGCTGTACAAAGCAGTAGACTATTTAATGTGTTAACTCTCTCACTGAGTGAATACAAGTCTATTTCCATGTAATGAAGTGCTACTAGAAACCTACTCACTTCAGACACCTCATTGTCTGACAAATATCAATTGCATGTCTTTCTGGTTAAATAATCACCCAAAAATCCTTTGGGACTGCAGTATTTTCACATGCAAATGCTTTCTGTACAATCTATGGTAGAAAACCTTAAATGTACTACCACACTGTGATCACAAGACTGCATTCAGGTCTGGCCTTCTGGGAATTCTGATTCAACATTGTTGTATAGCATTTGATCTGTTTTCACACTTGGAGAGAAAGGTATAAAATTGTTTTTTTTTTCTTTTTGGAGGATCAGTGAATAGGGAAGAACAGCTTCTCTATAGATCTAGAATTCCCTCCAGATATTAAACAATGTTATTTTATCCTATTCAACTGATAATTTGTTTCTTTTCTGTAACCCACCTCATATTGTGACATAACAGCAAGGCAGCGAAAACCCAGCGTACAGGATAATGCCCTTTTTTAAGAGAACAAGCTGTCACACACACATTGAGACTCACACAATCTATACACACACACCCCTTCTCCCCATTAATTTCCCTAACACTCACACTAACTGTAAAGGTACATCTCACTAAATTATATAAGTAAATTTATTCCAGTAATTCAATACAAACTGTGAATGCATACATTATATAGATTCATTATAAACAGTGATTTACTTCAAGAGTTTATTTCTATTAATGTTGATGATTATTGTTTACCGCTAATGAAAACCCAAAATCATTATCTCAGAAAATTTGAATATTTAACACCAAACACCTGCAAAGTCTTTCTAAGTGTTTAAAATGGTCCCTCAGTCTGGTTCAGTAAGATACACAATCACAGGGAAGACATTGGCAGTTACTGACACACTCCACATGTAAGGTATGCCACAAAAGGTCATTGGTAAAGAAGCTGAATGTTCACAGAGTGCTGTATCCAAGCATGATGAGTGGAAGAAAAAATGGTGTGGTAGAAAAAGTTGCACAGACAACCAGTATAACCACAAAAAAATTATGGAAAACATTTCAGAAAATTTCTGTGTGGAGATTGCATGGTCTCCCCATGTTCACGCAGGTTTTTTCTGGGTACTCCGCATACCAAAAATAAGCATGATAGGTTAATTGGTGTCTTTTTATTCCTGTGAATGTGTGTGGCCTATGACTGATTGGTGCCCTGTCTAGAGTTGTTCTTGTTCCTAGAGTGGGCACCCACTTCCCCGTGACCCTAAACTAGGATTAAGCTTGTATAAAAAATGACTGAATAAAGTATTCTAGTTACATTTTTCTGGTTGTAATTTGGATTTTCTGGTGGAATTTCAACATCAAATATGCTTAATAATAATAATAATAAAAATAACAACAACAATAGAGCCTGGATATCTCAGTTGATAGCACAGATGCTGCTGGAAAAACCCAAGAGCTTTGGTAATCGGGGTTAAATTTCCCCGGCTGCAACAGCTGACAATCCCATCGACAATCCCTAAAAATCTCTATCCCATCGAGCACATATTTGCTGCCAATCACATGTTTGCCATGACAATAATAATAATAATAATAGTAGAAACAAAAATATATAGTATATAGTCATATTTCTTTGATTCATAATGATCTCCAGTGGCACATATCCCATACTGTGCTTCCTATTGTTCGATGGTGCAAATACATCAGTTTAATGGAACTAATAAATAAAACGAATCTGCTCGTGGTGCTGCTAATAGACGGTTTTTCTTGTTTAGTATAACATTGTTACTAAGTGATTTCTGCATTATTACTACAAGCAATAAAAAAAACTCTTCTGACAATCTGCCTGAAATAACAGATTGCTTCTCACCTAATTTCAGCACCTTGCATTGTGTACAGTATCACGAGACATGCAGCAAAATTGTGAATTACTGTATAATAGTTTACCTCTCCTGTCCCATGAATTGATAAACCAGGAGATATAGAAGCTCATTTCCTGAGGAGAATGTCAGAAATTCCCCTTTGGGAAACACACACAGAGAATGAGAGGTTCAAGAAGCCATCATAGAGATAAAATTTTCTTTTTAAACATAAACCAAAACATGTTGCATATAGCAGATACAATGTACTCAGCTAAAGCCAAAACTCAACATATATTAATATCCAAAATATCCATTCCGCTAATTACCGGCAGCTGCGCCGACTATAAATCACTGTGCCAGTTAGCACGCTTTCATAATCCTGGCACGTGACCGGGTGACTCCTTTGGGTTGCTAAGATGATAGTTAATAAACAATAAATAATAAACAATAAACTTTTATTTGTTATTGTTTAATGTCACTTTCAGCTTTCATTGACTCTGATGAGAACAAGACTATATCTATACACAAGGTTATACACAGTCGCACTCATGTACTCATGAAATTTCCCAGGTCCTCTCACCTTGGTGCCACTTCCATAAATTTGGAACGGTGGCACAGTGGATAGTGCTGTGGCCTCAAAGGAAGAAGATCTGGGTTTGACTCTAGAAATGTCTGTGTGGAGTTTGCATGTTCTCCCTGTGTTTGCGCTGGTTTTCTCTGGGTACTCACGGAGAAAACCTGGGAAATTCCTGTTAGGTTAATTGGTGTCTCTAAATTGTTTGTTAGTGTGTGAATGTGTATGATTGTGGGTGTGTGTGCCCTATGATAGATTGGTGCCCTGTCTAAGGTTGTTCCTTCCCTTGTGTACAGTAATCAAATACCCATGATTGAAAAGTATGCAGTCCAAGATGATATCGCTCATGTATAACTCCAAAACCCTTAAGATTGATGGATCAGTGTTGTGATCAATACTATTGACATTTTAATTCAGACAATTCAATTCATAACATTTTGGATCAGAATAAAGCAAATGGTTATTGATTTAATTTGATTTTGATACAGATGGTTACAATAGACAAAAAAGCTCTAACATTAAGTGTCAGTCAACATTTTTGAACACCCTTTTTTAAAATAATTTTCGTGTTGGAGCCATTTTTGATAAGACACACAGGAAACTAAATAATGTATTAAAATTATCAATTATAATATTATTAGTGTAATATTAATTTAATGTTAAGATAGCCATTATGTATGGAAACCCATTTCCAGCACATGAGAGCGAAAAACCTGAAGTTAGCGCAGTGATGTTAGCAAATGCAAATTTTTCCAAGAGTGTAGAAAGTAAAACAATTCAAATATTGCTAACTGGCACTGAAATATTATTTATCAAGGGTGACAATTTATAACACTGTTTCCTTTAGCCAATCTATGCCCCAGACAAGTGATAAATTTGTAGTGATTAGATCCAAACATCTGCAGTTTGTTTGCACGCAGTGTTGAACATGTCTGGACTTGCCCAGCAATTGCCATGAACAACATAAAATATTTACTGCCTATTTTAGGTTTCACTTCTTCTCAATCAAAGAAATATAAAAATGTAAACTTGACTTTGGTATTTTTAATCAAATATACAGATATATTTGATGACAGACTTACAAGTAATGCAAACTTCAAGTAATGCACTGAATTATATCTGAAATTCTCAAGTAGCAAGGCTATAATAGTATATTCTTTATATAGAAATACTATAAAATATTTTCTATTTACATTTTTTATTGTAATTATTGAAAAACATTTAATTTTACATATTAAAACTCCTAGACTTTCCAAATATATACTGCTTATAAACTTAGAGAAGATGGGGAGGAGGTGTGTTGAATATGCTTGTGCAAGAGATTATCTAATGCATTCCTGTGGTTTAAATAGACCTTAATAAACTCTGAGCCAATAGCAATCATAGGCTGAACTATTGGCTGAAAGGGTATTAGTACTAACTCCAGCCTGGCTTGACCTGTGGCTCTCCAGAACTACTGATTAATGTTAATGAAAGAATACTAAACAACTATAAATAGTTACTTTAAAACCGTTTTGACCATGTGAATCCTCTGTAGATAAAAAAATAATAGTAGTGATTGCTAAATGGAGAGCAACAGCATACAGAGCAATGCATGTAGTAGAAGATAAGACGCTGTAATTCGGTTTGTGTCTAACTTACTGTATGAATTGCCCTCAGGAGCCACAACTGTGTTGAGAATACAGGAAACATGAACAATACTCTGACATGGAGAGGACAAAACTAGCTAAGGACGTGGAACTCGCAGCAACTGTTGTGTTTACTGGTGATTATTGGGCATCGAAAAGTAACTGCATCCACCATATTCTCTTGTGCCAATTTGTTTAACTTATGTACATTAATGCAAATTATACACAGGCGTTCAAAGTTAAATGATATTATTTGACCTAAAAATCCTGTATTTGAGAAATATGAAGAATTTCAAAATCCTCTGAAATTATGTCTGTGGCATAACAAGCTCATAAAAGGTGCTGACACAAAAGTAAAAAAAAAAAAAAGTACAGGGGCTAGACAGGATTAGACGTGCTAGGATTCACGACTAAATTGGACAAGCCTGGTGGCCAATCTTCATTATTGCACATTGCACCAGTAAGAGCAGAGTGTGAAGGTGCAATTAGCAGGGTAAGAGCACAGTTTTGCTTAAAATATTGCAATGCACACAACATTATGGGTGACATACCAGAGTTC
>JAOUQT010060784.1:0-20781 GCA_025769995.1 Xyliphius kryptos | reverse complement strand
ATAGCTAGCTTTTATTTAGCTAGTCAATTTCTATTATAAAGCGATTCTACTATTTTTTTCTTTTCTCATTATAAAAAAAAAAACTGATTCCCAGAATTAACATGTAAATTGTGTTTTCTTTTCAAATTCACAAATACGTTTATAAGCCTCATATATAAACCATTAAAAGTTTTATGTTCCACTGTTTTGTGAAATAATGGACCTCTCCTGGTCATGACAGCGAAGCAGCTGTGCTGTTACTAAGCATTAGCTCAACCATGCAAATGTTTTACGTCCCATCAAGATTTCATAGCCAACTAAAGGTGCAGACTTCCACACACAATGAGACAGATGGTCATGAAGACCAAAAATAATCTAACTGTGGTTTTTATCAAAGCAATTTAGACTTCATATCTATGGAAAAAAGGGTGACATTCTAAAGCCCATTCTTATTTTTAATGATAAGCTAAACCTTTACATTTGTGCTACGTGCTATGATATCTGTGCTAAAATATGAATAAAATGATAAAAAATCAGTATATTATGATAATTCCAACATCGACTAGACCTCTAACCTCAAGAGACATTCAAAACAATTTATTAATTCATATCTCATTAAAAAAAATTCTGTTACTATCTACATTTCTTTTTTATAAATTATGTGATTTTTGGATATTTTAAACTTACATTAACTGTAATGTTGTTGTACCTGGACATCTAAGTTATCAAGATTATCACGAACACACCACAACCAAAATTTTTATTTACTTCAAAAGTAAAAAAAAAGTGCATTTTGCTGGTATGACAAACGTCACACAAAACATGACATCATTATGACATCACAGTGATTCGTGGGTGTGCCAGGCAAAGAAGAATCAAATAACAACGCAGATTTTTCATGGAATTAAAAAAAAATCTGACAAAACAACACAGCGGTGAGATTCAAGACAAATATTAGAGTTAAAAAAAAAAGTGCAGGTTACATCCACTGAAGAACACATTTGAACGAAGGTTTCAATTCCCACCTCATCATGCACTTGTTGACACTAGATGGAGCATTATCTCTCCGACACTGATGTGATGTTCACATCCAGACATGCTCTCTCTCTTTCTCTCTCTCTCACACACGCTCACACACACACAACTCACTGTATAAAAATATGTCAAAACAACTACTTACACATGATTAAGACCAAAGAAAGAATCTCTGCCATGGCTCTGAGGCTTGACCTAAAAAACAACACATTTGGTCAAATAAATGTGAACTTTGTATTTTTGTCCTTTAGGCAACAATACCGGAGCCCACACTGGGTCTCGTTAATATTAACAGGTATCCAAATATGGCCTCGTAATTGTGTTGCAACAGTTAAGTGCATCACATAATCCCCATGTGGCTGAGAGTTGATTTTTGATTTATCTCAGAAGCCACTTATGCTCTAAATATAAAATCACTGACCTTCAGAACGTCAATGTGCACAACAAGCCAATTCTGTCTGCCCTTCAATGCAAAGCAGCTAAATTAAATAACTCCTGCCTTAAACCATATTTGATTGCATTTTTACCAAAATAAGCACCACATTAGCGAAAATGCAAGTTTCAAAATGTCAACAAATGCCATGTGTTTTGCATTTGATTTAATAGAAAATGCATTACATGGACAAAAGTATTGGGACGTTTAAATGTTACACCTCCATAAGCGTTATTGAGATTCAGTGTACGTTGGTACCTTCTTTGCAGCCACAGGATGTTATCCACTGATCTGAAGCAGAAGCAGTTATAACTCTTGTGGGTTTGTTATCCATTGACTGACCAGTGCAGTAGGTCATTATTAAATAAACCGGGTGATGCAGGACCCCAACTTGAAGCAGAATTATTACATGATGGCTTACTATAAAAATAAAAATTTTGACAAAGTATTTTGTAAATATATAAATGATCGTTTATGTCGTTGGTTTAATTCCGTTCGTTTTGTTCCGTGGCTGTGGAAACTCTCCGCCCCTCCCAATTCATGTTTAATCAAATTCTGTTAATTTGATTTTTAAAATACCCATGATTGCTGGACAACTGATCCTTCAGGGTCGTGATATAAACAGAATGTGAGTAACGGACCACTTGGTGCATCATCATTCTGTAGTTCTCATTTCAAGTCTTAATGATTCTTATAACCCCCCAAAAAAAAATTTCTTGAAAAATCACCTCCATCACATGATAAGGTCCAAAAATATGTTGGTAACCTGATACGTTTTCACCTGTGTACATTTTTTCTCAAAGTAAGGTCATATTTTTCTTAATTTAATACAAAAGTATTAGAAGAGTCATGTAACTGTTTAAAGCTTTGAATGGAACATTTAGTATTACAACACTTAATTAACCTCAATTCAAACAATCTAACATGTTCTGAACATATTTATTCATTCATCCATTATCTTCCATGTATTTTTTACTAGGGTCACTGTGGGGTTCCCCATACCCATCCAGGAGAGAACATCTCAGGCGCTGGGCAGATACACACAGAACAGGGGGCCAATCCATTACTGGGCACACACACTCTCACACTTACACACACACTATATGGGGCAATTAAGAGCATTTAATTTACCAGAAACCCATGTGTTTGGGCTGTGGGAGGAACCCGGAGAAAAACCATGCAGACATGGGGATCCGAACCGGGAATCCCCAGCGCTGAGAGGCAAACGTGCTAACCACTAACCCACCGTGCTGCCTGAACATATTTATTTAGCTCATAAAATGGGACCGAGGCGGGGTTTTTTTTTGTGTGTTGTTGACCTGCTTAAACCCAAAATGCAAACTATGGTCATAATGATGACATGACTTTATATGTCAATGATACATTAAGATATTATTGAACTTGCTTGTTAGCATATAATTAATATCTATTAAATAAATCAATGAATTAGCCTACTTCACGTCACCTTTAAAATTTTGAACATTCTGTTTTATTTTTAAAATCAGGCAGAATTATTGACCGTGTAGTTTATTATTATAACTTATTAATAGACTGTTTATTAGTAATGTAAATAATTCTAATATAACCTGACAGCATGCCAGTAACCAGTGATTTACATTTGTTTGTATTGTTGCATGCTGTGAATTTAATACTAATATTTATTGTATGTGTTAAACACATTTTGTTGTAATGATTATACTAATAAATATATTAAGCTATTTTATGAGTTAGACATTTCACTAGTAAAATTTGCTGTTTGAGTAACACTAGGAATGATGTGACGGATTTTTACTATTAATTGTAGATGAGTGAAAAGATGTAGTGTTGCCAAATAGAATAGAATAAAAAATAACATATTATTGTATTACATGAGGTTAATTCAGTCAAAACGTTAAAAAAAGTTTGACATTTATACAAGATGATCTATGCCATTAAAATTAATAGCCACATGACCTTAAAATATGTAATCAGATATTTCGAGGCGGGTAATTTTCCAGATCAGCTAATTAACCAGAATGACTTGCACCTCCAATCCAACCGACCATCCATGCATAACGCGCAGTACCTGTTAACGAAGGTCATGTGGCGAGGGAAAAACAACATAATGCCATCTCTATGGACATGCTGAGCTGAAATAAAGCCCAATATTTCCCTGCTTTGATCATAGCAGGTTTGTTCTGAGCTACACAGAGAAAGAGGCACAGGGTAATTTGGGGATTTACAGCTAAAGTTAAGGAGATTTGAAAACCCCTGGAGGTGAGACTGACAGATCCTGTTCAATGCTATCTAATGAGGAAGTAAATTTTATTTTAGGTTCCGCTGACACATTCCTAGTTCATGCTGCTAAGCTAAATACCCACGACAGTCTAGATTGCATTGCTTGGTCGATGCAAATGAAGGCAAATAGGCTCCTGAGTTCCAGTCTACGAGCAGAACTAAGGTGTGTTCCCATCCCTATGGAAACTTGACACCTGGGACATGTCTTGCTTTTGTTCTTTCAGAAATAAAAACCCATCACCTAAACCATTCTGACACGACTCCAGCTCACTAACGCTCCTTTCATTTCCTCTAAATTTATGATTACACAAGCTGCAGGCCTTCCTCTCTCCCAGGCAACACCACAAAATGCCAAGTGGTCTTGTGACTTTGTGTTCCGAAAGGACCGCTTAAGATGACAAATCTCTAACGGTTCAACACTGCGCTCACATTCTGCTAATTTGTGGTCGAGTTGCAATCTCAGTATTCCATTTCTGGATTCTTTATTCTCTTAAGACTTGAGTAAATGTCCATGAATGTAAATGCTTATGTAAGAAGACCTCCTTGAGATAACATTCAAATGGAAGGTACCCAATAAAAATGGACAACAGTTAATGTTTAAACACATTAGCGGTTTAATCTAGAAATGGGTTGGTCAATTTATTAATAAAGACTTTTAAGCAATAAAAATCTCTAGCAAATGTTTATTAACAAAACAATAGCTTATGCTTTTTTGTGAATTGTTATTGTGTGGGTTTCTGTTGCCTGTTGGGAGATAGAGTTGTTCTTTCCAGCTCCTGCCAAGCTTTTAGCTGATTGGTATTTTTAGACTATCGGCCATCTGTACTGAAATGAGGAAACTTAAGCTGAAACCCTGTATATGTGCATACATCCTGACAATACAAAAACTACAATGTGTGTACATAGCATGTTTTTGGATTCCTATTATTGGGGATTTTTCAAAAAAGGCCAGACCAACTACAACAGCAGCAAAAAGAAATACTTTCATAAGTATTTTCAGATCATATCCAAAAGTATTAGGGAGCATTTTAGGGCAGTATTAGGGAGCATTTTGGCCAAGTATATTATAAATTTTGTGATCGCAGATAAAAAAAAGGCCCTTTGACTGTGACCTAATGCAAAAGGGGATGGGGTTGGTGGGGAAAAAACTTGGCAGGCCCACGAAGAGACCCTGACCTCACCCACCTTGAGGATCCCTGTAATAAATACTCTTCTGTATGAAGGGCCCCATATTCCCTCATGCCCACTACAACATTTTATAAAAAGGCGTTCAAAAAAAAGTCGAGGCTTTCATCGCCGCACATGCTGCAATGCCTTTATAAATATCAAAATGTGTATCAGTATAGAATCATAAAATTAAATATAAAAAAACACATTCGCTTATCAGAATGATGGAAAGCAAATTTCCTCAGTAATCAGTTTTCACCTGTAAATTTTATTTTAATTAATAGGTTGGTTTTGGACAAATGGAAATGGAAAAAATCTAAACTACATGCCCCCATGCAGAGTTGAGAGTGGCTTGGGTTTTGAGGTGTAAGGTGTAGACACAGGTATTCTGACTTCAAGTAAAAAATTCTATACATTCTGTTATAAATTTACTAGCAAGGATCCTAAAATTATATAATCTGGAGTGTTTATCTTATTTAAATATAGATAGACACCAAGACACACCGACTAAATTGTATATCTGGATATTAGGATTTGTTTTGTAGATAATGAAGAACAATAAATGGTAAGATACATTGAAGAATTCATTTATAGGCTTACCATTCACTAATAGTTTAATTTTAAGTCACGCTGAGAGTTTGAGGTCTATTGCAACAACACCAAAGATTCCCCCCGGCTGCACTGCCTGTCCATCGACTAATGGGCTACTAAAATACCAGTAGCAGTTTGCTGTTATATACTTCTTCTTCCGGCTTTCACCCTTTATTATTCGCCACTAGCAGGCTTGGGACACACAGACCATGGGGACAATTTAAAGCAATAAAGAAACATAACCTTAATCCTGAACGTTAACAAAAGAGACTGTACTGAAAATAAAAAACAAACATATTCCCCTGAACAAATGTAGCTGTTTTATTTCAGAAAAAAACCCAGAGTGCAACGAACCCAATTCCACCATGCATAAAAGCTGTGCCAGTCCCCTATAGCATTGCGCACTAATAATGGGAGTGTTGTACTGCAGTACAGTCACAGTGAATTAGACACTTGTATCTCACTGTCTCCACTGACTTTGTGACTGTGTGTCTGCTTCACTGTTTTCGGTTTGTCTTTAAAAAATCCTTCAGCTAAAACGTGACCTGTGAGCACAGCATTGAAAGTAAAGACTAAAACACAACCAACCTATTGTGTGTTTTTTACTTATTAACTCCACACCCTAAAGAATAAACAGCTTTCTATACTCGTTCCTAAAAGAATTGGGTGTGTAGTACGTGTAGATAGAACTAGATAATCTCCTGAGTATCAGCTGATCATTTGCTAAAAATACAGAAACTGGTTCGAAAAGTGCAAAACTTTTCACAAAATCTGGACAAGTTTGTTGTTTTTTTGTTTTTTTTAAAATAAACTTGTATTAAAGCTGTGTATGACGTGGTAGTGCATCAGAAGACTACAAACATTACTACTGTAGATAAAAACGTGGTTTGTGTTGCTGTCTGCGTTGAAATCTAATTTTTGGGACGTTCAGAACATTTACCAGCTAATCAACTCGTCTTAATGGAGACTATGAATTAATTATAATTATGACGTGGATTAAACTGCATACAGCAGCCTGACTGAATGGAATTGTCCTAGACATGTAGCTGTTATAGCACCCCCTACAGACATAAGAGCACCAAATTTGATCAGCCTCCTCAGGGACTGATGCTTAATGTGTGTCTTGTAGAATTATTGAGTGAAGCATTTTTGAGTTTTATATTTTTAAATAAATGATTCATTATTCTTCCTGTTATGGGGTGGAACCTTCATTTTTAAACTGCACTTTAATTTGTCATTTTCTCAACATAACCTTGATCTGGGGTGGGGGGTGGTGGTATAAGCTGTCTTTACCCATATTTAGTCAGATGTGGCCTGCCAGTGGTTTTGCATTGGGAATTTCAACTCTTGTTTTTTTGCTCTACATTTAAATTTGTGGTGATGAGAGGTGTAACTGCATTCTTTTGCATTATTAACCGTAAGCAGTGGTGGAACTATACTTCAACATGTAAATCTGCTTTTCTTCTTCTCATTATTGCAATAAGCAGCAACTTAAACCATGATCTATTACTTAGTATAAGATGAACTAGTCAGCAGGAGGTTATCCAATTTTGGCTGTTAAATACAAATGAATTGATAAAAAAACAAATTGAAAAACAACTATTAAACACCGAACAGGTTATGTTTACAATGTTGGGTAAGATGTTAACCTTGTATGTCACCCAATTAACACCCAGTCCCTTAAAAGCAATGTCAGCACTCTTTAATTGAGATGCTTGTTTAGGATGAGACTTGTGTCACCGTTCAGCTCCACGTGTTCCCAGTAGACAGCAAGGTCTCTGTTTGGTAAGAAACTGGTGAAGTCACTTGTTCTCCTGCGTGCCTGTATTTAGAGGCTGCAGAGCTTTGAGGTGAGGCAGAGTTCATGGAAGAAGTTGCAAGCTCTCATGTTCAAACATTGCTGCCTTTGTAATGAAAGGAAATTGATTTTTAGGCCCACTGATATCCCCCAGCCTCCAAAACATGTAAACATGAAACTGCCATGACCTCTGATTTATCTGTCTTAAACACTGCAGTTGTACCAGTGTTTGTTCTGCAGCTTTACAGTAAAGGTCATTTTGGGCAAAATAATTCATTCATTTATTCATCATCATCTTCTGCTTAATCCTCTATGAGGATCGCAATGAGGGGGGGGGGTCCCCATGGCCATCCAGGGGACAGCATCTCTGGCACTGAGCAGATACACCCAGCACAGGTTGCCAATCTCTCGCTGGGCACACACACACTCACAGACTAGGGTAATTTTTTAGAGCAGCCAGTTTACCTTAAATCCATATTTTTGGATTGTGGGCAGAAACTAGAGAACCCGGAAGAAACCCAAATGACCACGGGGAGAACATGGAAACGTGCCGCCCAAAAATAATAATCATTATTATTTAGAAATGCATGTTAACATTATGTATTAAGTATAAGTAAAGATCTAAATCAAATATTTAAAGGTGCAGGGTTGTACAGACGTGGGCTTTGGTCATTATAATTTATAATAAAATCAAAGTTCTGTGAAATGCGTGGAACGTTAAATAAACCGTTAAGATCACGCAGACTTCAGTTTTAATCTCATATTATTATTAAATCCATAAATCATTACAGCTCAGAAGTAAGACCATCTCCACTGTCCAATCTGTATTTGATAAAAGCATACTGACATTGAATAGTTCAGATTGTACTTTGGAGATAAACGAGGCAAAATGAGGCACGCAAGTCCAAGAAAAGTCATGGCTGAGCACGTTTCGCATGACGTGACTAATCTCTGTCTCATCACCAAATAACGCTGATCAGCAGAATTGTATGTGACCATTCCTAAAGAAGCACGTTTAAATCAACAATATAGAGAAGCCTTTACTCATCCTTCTTCTTAAACATGCCCATTTGTGCCTGTAAAGCGCTGATCCAAGTCAGTGGCAGTATGTAACATGTAACTGCAATCTGCCAGTATGCAAACGTTGTAAACCTTATAGGATGTGTATAAGTAAATCTGGGTTTATTCATTGAATAGGAACATCCACATTTCTGGTTAGTGTGGTAATCAACAGCTATGTCCCTGTACTTTATCTTTTGTGTAAAAAATTATCAGCCGGCATGTTTGCACGGCCTTGTGGGGGCCTCGTTCATCTCATCAGATACCCTTCTAGTTAGGCCCCACTTGGTCCTTGAATTACGAACATTATAATCACACACCACACAATAGGATATGGCACAATGACCGTAGAATCCAGAGACCGGCTAAAATGGGAACAAAGCCCCGCCCCACAGGATAGCATGCTGCACACTTTAAAGTATACTAGCACACAGGAACACACTCACTCTTCCCTGTGTAAACACATGCTGGCTGTCCAAGTCAAGAATGAATCAGACAACATAATTACAGGCAGAGATGTGTATCCAACTCACTCCAGGAGTCACTTTGGACTAATACACCGACTTGTGTGTTCCCATTTCCTCATAGTACTGGCGTGACTCATTATTCTTCCCAAAGTCACAGGATAAAAGCGAAGGCACATTTTTAAAACCTTGCTTCTCATTATATCAGAGGGGAGACACAGTCAGCTTTACTAAAGCCCTCCACAAAACCAGGTTCCTTTGGGGTACATTTAGTCATTTAGCAGATGCTTTTATCCAAAGTGACTTGCAAATGAGATAACAACACAAGTCAAAGTCAGTAGTTTAGGAAAAAACAGCTACACTGTACCATCATCAAAACCTGTGTATTATTAGATCTGGCTCTATATATTTTTATAGCAAGTGTTTGTGGAAGAGGTGCGTTTTTAGATGTTTTTTGCTAAGTGAGTCAGCCTTATGGATGGTGGTGGGAAGATTGTTCCACCATTTGGCAGTGGTGAATGAAATGGAGTGAATTTGCGCCTTGGTGAGAAGATGTCACCAGACGACCTTTTAGGAAAGATCCAGAGATTGTCCTGTAGGCCAGAATCAGTACGTTGTTCTGCATGGAGCAGCTACAGGAAGGAGAAAGAGTTGAATAGTGGAGTGACATGAGTTTGCTTTGGTTGGTTGAACACAAGTTGGGCTGCAGAGTTTTTAACCAATTGTAGAGACCTGATTTGTAAAAGATGGGAGACTGGCAAGCAAAACATTACAATAATCTAGTCAGGATAGGATGAGGGTTAAGGAAATGAAAGATTGTGGAGCCATCAATTTGGAGGGTTAGGTCATGATAAATTGAGGGTTTGGCTGGAATTATAAGTAACTCAGTTTTTGCCAAATTTAATTTGAGATGACGGGCCTTCATCCAAACAGATAACAAACACTTCAGTATGGAATTGCAAAAATTAAAATCAATAAAAATGGACAGTGGGTATAAAAATTAAGAGGTGTTGCTTTTACAAACATTTTAAATAATAAAAAAAGTCTAGTCCTCAAATTATGAGCAAATCTTCTAACACAACAAAATAAAATAACAAAAGGCAGACGATACACAACAAGCTGTGAAAGGTAAATAATTCTGTACAGTTGATAAGCATTATGTGAAAATAGATTAGATTAGTTTTGTATGCCTAAACATTTATTAAATGAAATAAAATCCTAGAAAGGACTTGCATCATATACTAAAATTCTGAATGTAAAAGCAGTCGGCCGTTATTAGAAAAAAAAAAAACATACTTAAATAGAATTACATACATGAATTATTTATATAATATTATCTATTTTTTTTTTCGTGTTTATGGTTCTCCTCTTTTGGTTTTATTTGCAGTTATTACAGCATTTTAGCAACCATATACATTATATTCATGAGTGTGTTACATAAGTGTAAAAATGTCTTTAAAATCTGATGTGTCTCCTTACCTCCATTTAAGTCTTAGTATAAGTTGTTGTGCAAGTGAAATCACCTGAAGCCTAAGTCTTTACATGCTGCTTCATAAATGGTGCATTAAGAGATATTGACACAAGACTGAAAAGAAGTAAGACAAACAAGAACACCTGGACCTTCTCCATCTCTAAAATGTGTGTGTGTGGCATCAATACGTCATCGATGGCTATTTTATAACAGACTCCATTTATTAATGTCAGTCCTGAATGTAAAGTGCATACAGCCAATAGGATGAAGAAGCCAGAAACTGCCATCCATAGCAAAATTTTCAATGAAACTTTGAAAGGCAATTCTTTTTGAATGAGTGCTGAAGTTTTTTATTATAGAGTAAGATTTGTGACAATTTAAATTCTGAAATGAATATGTGGAATGTATATAGACGTGACTACTGTGTCCACGTGGTTGCATCCCTACGCAAATTTATCAGTACGCTTTTCAAGGACACGTTAAGGAATGACGAAGCCAAGTTTCAGCTTTGTGGATACTCGCAAAGACCCCAATCCATCCGAGGTGTTGCATTCAATGGTGATACTAAGCAAACAAACTTAAGAATGCGAGAACCTGTTTTTCCAAGAGGATGATTAGGTAATCACAATGCCAAGTTTGCAGGTACTCGGGAAGTGGAAGAATTATTTATGAGTCAGTCAGTGGGTGAGGGCTTTGTCTTTTGTTAGTACAGAACTTTGGGTTTCAAAGTGGGGAACCGATAAAGGAGTGTTTAACAATAGAGTCAGTGAGGTTTCAATGCAGCTTAGTCTGACCGCCTTTGTATAACAAAAACTACAGTCAATGTAAACGTCTCTGTTCAACTGGGAACGGATAACTATTCAAATAAGATTTTCTCAGTAACAGTTCCATGATGGTGACTGTCTAATTACTGTCCATTAAACACTGTGTACATACAAACAGCACCTAACGTATACATTCTCATAACAAAGAAAACTTTTTAAAAACTAAGTATGTGTACTTTTTAATATTCCATGTCTGAGATGTGTTTTCCACTTTATTTGTGAAAATACGAGTACATTGAAGTACAAAAAGTATCCGAGCTCAGGCAGTGACCCTCAATCCCAGTTTAATCAAAAGCTCTACAGTTTGTTAAAAGTTAAGCCTGGGGTCAGTGCAGGACACTGGAATGTCTTTACACCAACATCTCCATGACACAACTCTAAGGACCTTGCGTTTTGCTAAAGAAAACAAGTAAGATCCCACCCAAAATAGTTTCCATGAAGTTGGATGCCTGTGCTTGTGTTAAATGACACATGCAGCCTACTTTTAATAGAATAGGATACATTACTCAAGTCCTTATAAAAAGGATATTTAGTTTTAACTATAGAGGATATTTTTATATAGTGTAAATGTAAAAGCTTTAATTTTAAAACTTGTGTTTATTTGAATTTGAAACCGTGACAAAAAAAAAAAAACGTTTAAGGACTTTAGCCGATTTTTTGTTGAAAATACACCATGAAGTTTCAAATGTATTTTCTGTATCACTAAAAAATCTAATCATTATTTATTGTAAATTATCAAGTTGACAAATACAATTATCTGATTGAAGTCTATTTTGCAAATGAAATTAATTAATCAGAATTTTGACGTCTGGATTAATTTGCATGTAGCAGGCTGACGAAATGGAAAATGACAACTTATTTTTTTGTTCATTTTTAAAGAACACGTTCTGCTACAGTTTTTTTTTTTTTCATATCACATGGGCTTTTACGACAAAAAATAACTAGGAATAGTTCGCTAAAGTCGATTTTTAAAATTTTGCTAATTGGCAAAAAACTATGTGGCCGTAGCTTATGGGTCCAAATAGCAAATTTGTTTGTTTGGGGTCTGGGAGTCTGAGGAAGAAAAAAAGTTAGTCTGTGAAAACTTTGTGGTAGAAGTTAGAAGCCTAAACGCAATTTGTCACACAAATGCCCCAATTATAGGCCAATTAGTGTGATATTTGTTATAGGCAAAGATGCACACCCATTTGGTGTCTGTATCAAAAACAATAGTATGGATTAATTTGCATGTAGCAGTCTCATGGAATGGAAAATTACATCTTTGTTTTGCTAATTATTGAAGCGCACGCTCTGCCACATTTTTTGATATCAATCACAGGGGTTTTCACAAAACAACAACAAAAAAATATGACTAGTTTGCAAAAGTAGATTTTTCAAATTTTGCAAATTGGCAAAAAACTGTGTGGCTGTAGCTTATGGGTCCAAATAAAAGTAGAAGTTAGAAGCCTAAATGCGCTTTGTCGCACTAAAGCACAAATTATGGGCCAATTGTAGGGAGATAGAGTACTTTATTCATCACAGAATGGAGATTTCAATTAGTGTGATTTTTATTATCGGCAAAGATGCACACCCATTGCACCTACCCTTTAATTTTGGTGTCTATCAAAAACAATAGTATGGATTAAATTGCATGTAGCAGCCTGACGGAATGGAAAATGACAACTTTTTTGTTCAGTATTAAAGAGCACTCTGCCCTCTCTTTTGAAAAAAATATATTTTAATGACATTAGACTTTGAAACCAGGCCAATCAGTGTGGTTTTTGTTATCTGTGAAGATGCCAGCTGCACATATACTCTCCAAGACTGGTGTAGGACTGATGGTCTTGGCTTACCCAAGAAACATAATAATAAGAAAAAGAATTAGAAGAAGAAATCTGAGCAAAAATAGTAAATGTAGTATGAAATTGTTCTGGTGTAACTAAAGCCTCTAGCAGGTAATTGAACATCAGGGAGATGTGTAAGTGTGTGTCAGTGTGTGTGTGTGTGTGTAGTGTTGTGAGGGTGTGGTGCCTAACAACAGCCGCGTGCAGTTCACTTTTAGGACAATGTTAAAATAAACGGATGTTAATCGGGTAAAAAATCGTTTATTTAATCATGTACAGTGTCTAACTACAGTAACTAAGGACTTGAGGACATTGTTTAATGTAAACATGTAGGTTAACAGGGATGAAACGTCGCCGCTGCCAGCGTCACTGCGCAGCAACAGCTGGACTGATCTCACGGTTAACGGTCACTAAACTGAACGGAATCAAACTATCTAACAAGTAGTTTCTTGAGCTTGTAATCGTTAGAAAGCAACCAAAACTCATGTAAACGTTGGATTTTTACACGTAATTCTCCTCCATACACGAAAAAGATAGATGTGGTTATAACGAAATGAGAAAATGTGTGAAATGAAGTGAATTTTAAGGGGAAAAAGACTCACCTTTAGCCTGAGCGCAACTGAGTTTAGAAAGCAGACGGTTTCCTAACTGCACAGAAACACGTTAGACAAGTCGAAACGACCTGAATAACTCCCCACACCGCCGACACCTCCACAGGTTGCTCAATGTCTGCGCGCGAGTGAGTGAGAGAGAGAGAGGGAGCGTAGATAATACCGTGAGAGAGAGAGAGCTTTCAGCCGAGCAACAGAACCATCCCGACTGAGCGTCATAATACTCTGTGTATCATACAGCGCCGACTCCTTATCTGATCCTTTTTATTCAATAAGTATAAAAGTACACGCATCTACATTCACTTGAAGCAAAAAAGTAAAAGTTCTTATTTAAAATCACTTTCAATGATATTTTTAAACAGAATATCTTTTTATTCAATTGAAAGGTGCATGAGCACCATTATGCAAAAATATGAATCTGGATGGCCTATGGCACAAAGGGAAAAAAAGAACATTTTTACTTCCAATTTGACTTAAGGATTCCAAGTTGAACTACATTATATATTGCAAACTCTGAGTATTGGATCAGTCATTTTCCAGAATTCACTGAATTAGCTTTAAAAATGGTCTGTATGCATTTATCACAGTGGCTTAGTGGTTAGCCTCTCAGCACTGGGGATTCCTGCTTTGAATTGCAGTTTGGGTGGAGTTTCCATGTTCTCCCCGTGTCCGTGTGGGTTTCCTCCGTGTTGTCCGGTTCCTCCCACATTCCAAAAGCATGGATTCTAGGTAAATTGAATGCTCTAACTTGTTGCTGTGTGAGTGAGTATGTGCTCAGCGCCCTGTCCAGGATGTATCTGCCCAGCATACAAGATGTTCTCCTCGGGATAGGCATGGGAAGTCCCCCCGCGACCCGATTAAATGAAAGATAATAAATGAATGAATGAATATTCTACATTAAACTGACTTTATAGAAGTTACGTAAACCTACTATTAGATTGAGCTACCTCTCCTATTACTGAGTTACCACACCCATATATTTAAACTCTTGGTTTTACAGTATGCAGTTAAGCTATTTAAATAATATTTTCAATGTAGGAAACATATTTATTGTTTCATTTTACGATGTTTCAGTATAAAAAAACCTTTTTAGGGCTTTGAAAACCAGGACTTTGAGTAGTTTGGGTTAAAAATACACTATGAAGATTTAAATGTATTTTTTGTATTACCAATAAATCTGATAATTGTTTAACGTAAATGTTTAAGTTGAAAGTAGATCAAACGATTAAAGTTTATTACTAATCAATTTATTAAATAAATTAATAAAAACCAAGGAGGATCATGCAGCAGTTTTAATTTACTTTAGCATTAACAGATTTGAACCTCATACCACATGACTGCAATACACTTATAAATTACAAGTATTTCCCATAATGCTTAGAGTCAACTTTAAGAATATCTAACAAGTACCTTGGGATTTTTGAATGAGACATAAAATCTCCAGTTAGTATATTTATTAAGTTTCAAAGCACCTTAAATCTTTCAGATTTTAATTTAAAATGGCCGTTCACTTTTGGTCACACACTGTTTTGTCTGGCCATTTTTACCAGCTTTTTTTTTTTTAAAAAAAAAAGTTTTTTAAATTGGGAAAGCGACAAAGTGAATGTCTGACACAACCACATACTGCAAAACTCTCATAAATGGAACAATCATGAAATTCTGACGAGGTGCTTAAATCTGACTGGCATCATCCTGTTTCCTGTAAAAGATGAAGGAAATGTGATCATTGCAACACCATTTTTTTTAAAATTAGAAATACAATTTACAATAGCGAGAGTATGATGTACTTTTATATTTTTACCATGGCCATGCAAATATTAAAAAAAAAACAGACCAAGATACATACAATGCTCTATTTAAAATGTTAAGAGCAGCCAAACTATAACAATATAAAACATTGTTTTTATTTGCTTTTGTTGATTTATATGGGTAAATATATTAAACGATAAGACCTCAAATACGGCCATTACAGATTTTTAGATGTTAAATCAAAATTAGCAAGTTACTAAACTAATTATTAAAATACATGTAATGGGACTCACTTGCTCCTTGTGCCACATTTGTCATCTGGAAAGAGAAATCAAATGTCTTTAGATTAGTATGCAACTACTGGTAATAATTTTCTAATATTTAAAAAAAAAAAAAAAAAACTTACACAAAAGCACTACAAGGGCTCCTATTACAAGTAGGACTGTAAAAATGATGCCTCCAATTCTCAGCCTGTCATAGTCTGGAAAAAAATCACAGATCCATCTGCATTAGGATTAAATTTATCAATAGCTTTAATAAGCTATTAATTTTAATAGCACAACTATTATCATCATCGTAACTATAATAACCATTTTTATTATTTTTATTTTTAATAATAATAATTATTAAGGTTGTATGTACTTACTGTAAACAAAAGGATCTGTTTGAAAGAGAAAGACAAAGAATTAAGAGTTAAATACATCTATCAAAATTTTTTCCTAAAATCTGCAGTTTCTATTGTTATATATCTTGTTCGGAGAATATAAAAAGTATTTAAAAGATTAAAATAAAAATGCATTTGCTTACTTGCTTCAGTTTCACTGAGAAATGTAGTGAACACTGAAAAAATTAAAAAAGAAAGGTAAAAAAGTAGAAATATTATGATAAAATATATATGCAATTTATTCTCTTGAATAACAGAACTAAATATTTTTTTTATTTATTTAAAAGATAAATGGCTTTTAATAGACTAAAGTCCAGTAGTCAAAAGTCTTCAAACACCCTGCACAAATTTTCACACGCAATTTTACACACTTCTTACACACCAAATTACAATATGGTCATTTTTAGACTAAATACAGATGTCGGTTTAGTGTAAAAGATACCAAAATTTACCAAGTGGCAGAAACACTGGGGAATAAGCTGTCAACCCTTAAGGCTTTTCATTCATTTATTTATAAGCTTCCGCTTAATCCTCTACTAGGGTCGCGGAGGGGTTCCCCATGCCCATCCAGAGGAGAACGTTTCAGACACTGGGCAGATACACCCAGGACAGGGCACCAATCTATCGCTGGGCACACACTCGCTTCCATAGAAACACGCTATGTGAAGCATTTAAATTGCCTTGGATCCATGTTTTTGGACTGTGGGAGGAAACCGGAGAACCCACACGGTTACAGGGAGAACATGGAAACCACCCAGATCGAACCGAGAGGCGAACGTTCTAACCACTGAGCCACCGTGTCACTCCTCTATGACTTTTAATCAGGTCAAGTCACTTGTCATCACCAATTTTACATCTAACTGAAATCTGTGAGCTGAAGGAATCTAGAACTCTATTAGTGGATCTTTGCTTTGTCCGTTAAATTATTGTTGATCGAAGAAACATTCAAAATACACAAACGTGTTGTGTCAACATCACTACTCCATAGACCTACGCAAGCTTTTATTACATCCTATTTTTAAATAGTTATCTCTTTGCAGTAATTGCACTCATCTGGCAAGGACTTCTACAGAATTTTTAACTGTGCATACAGACACTGAAGTTGGAATGGAGGGCCTGTTTCTAAGTCTGTTCTAGTTCACCACAAAGGTGTTTAATAGAATTAAAGTCAGGACTTTGTGCAGGATACTCAGGTGCACCAGAGCACAGTCATCCTGGCAGTACCGTGAGGTTGAATGGAGAAAATTGTCGTTAATTTTAGTTTCAGTATCAATGTTTAATGCTTTTTAATAATAAATATTTGAATAAACTAACTTTTTAAGGTATGATTTAAATGCCAAATTCAGTTACTAATCAAGCTCTACTCCAAAATTCAAGCATCAGGATGATACGGTTTGATTTATTATTGTTCTTAGTCTGTTCTCTTCGTTCCAATTAATTGAAAGTATTTGCATTTAAAATAGAAATTCAAGCTCGAATCAATCAATGCATTACGTCCAATGTTTAACAAAGCATTACATAAAAAGTGCATTCCCCCCCCCCCCCCCCCCCGCATTGTTATAAATAATCTTTATAAATGTGTTACATTAACTCAGTGTTTCTGCATAATTAATAAGAAACCGCTATCCATTCAGAACAATGGAACAATGATGCATAATTCACTGTGATTCGATCAAATGCCTTTTCGATCTGTTGGTGACCTTTCTAACTGACCTTGAACACCACACCAGAATATTCAGCGCAATTTATTTACCTGTCAGGAAAACGAGCACGGTGAAACGGCTCATCTTTTCTAAGATGGAGAAAAATCAAACATTTCACAAACACAGCCCAAGTTTATCATCATTACGCAAACTGTAGACTCCAACTGGAAATTCTACTTTTAAAAAAGGCCTTTTTTGTCTGACTGAACCTTTTTTTTTTTACATTATTATTTTAAAACTACATGAGTGACAGTGATAAATTATTCGGAGGATTTGAGAAGCAAGGAATGTGTGCTGAGTAGATACAGCTGCAGAGGCCACTGAGACAGATCAGCATTGGTGTTTTGACAGTAAACACGAGAACCGTGGGTCAGAAGAGCTAGGACACAGCAAGCTCCAGGATACCCTTGGCTTGTCCTTGTAGTCATGTACCAGGGTATCAGGGCTGTTTTGGAAATTTCAAGCCCCCTTGCCTGGTTAGCGAATTAACTCAGTGTGCTTTTGGATCGCAGGGCAGCCACCTTGAAGCCTTTTTTAAAGTGCTAACTTGGATAAAGTTGAGAAAGTAGCATGGTCCTGGCTTACTTATGTTGCTTATCTGTAAATAATTGGAATGTGTAGGACTTTTGTGTAGAATTTGATTAATGTTGTGTATTCTTTTTCAAAATGCATAAATGACATTATTTGTTAAAGAAAACACATCTTTCCGTGTATAAATAGTGCGTGTGTGCGTGCGTGTGTGTATATATATGTGTATGTGTGTGTGTATATATGTTTGTGTGTATATATATATATGAAATGTGCGTGTATGTATGTATATGTGTGTATGTGTGTGTGTGTGTATATATATATATATATATATACACACATTGCATTTATTTAAAAAATACATATAGATAGATAGATATACACACACACACACACACACACACACATATATATATAATTTGCATCCAAAGTCATAAATGTCTGTGTTATGTGGTATTTAATACATTTATGTTACAATTATTCTGACTACTATATCTTTTTTATATAATCTGTGTACATAAACCCAAAGATGGGCTCAACATCACACATAGACCGTGACATAGGTGAACAATAACTAAAGCAGCACAAATATGCCAAAATCTATATAAAAAAAAAAATACAATATTTTAAAATCAATAGCAATGTTTAATAACATATCCTACCTTTCCAGAGAAAGCAATGGCCTTTAGTTTATGGATGTGTTGATCTACAATGGATGCGACACGGCAAATGTACATAGACATGACAAAACTTTCCTTATACTTTGTAGGATAACTCCTCCTTATTGTGTACACATACAACACAAAGCATCAGATTTATATACGCTGTGTGACCTGCCGTTGTTTTTCCTAAACAACCTTTGTGTGTTTATGGCTAAAACAGCTTTGTAGGTTTCGAAGTGTTTGGGGAAAGTATACGCCGGTCCAGCTCCATTCATCAAACAGCCTGTTTTTTAATAGTTCATCCATAAATACATATATAAATTCAAAACACAGGTAATTAATGGACACCCAGCCAGGTTGTTAACAGGATGTAAACATGATTAATTGGACATTAATGTCTTCAAAGGCACTTTGCTGTCTTTTAATGCTAAAAATAAGTTGCTCCACGGTTTTTACATTTTCCATGAAAGTCTCCATGGCGTGCGTACCCACATCTCTGTCTGTTTCTTTTACCATTTTTAGTTCCGTTTGACTTAGATGGTGCATTTTGATCGTTATCAGACAGAAACACCTCTCTGCTTAATAAACAAAACTTTAAGGTCAAAAAAAAAAAAAACTGGGTGGAGTCACGGACTGGTCTGTCGGCATCTGTATCCTTGTTGGTGATAATATGCCTCTTTAGGTCGAGCTGTAGTGAAATAAAAGGCCAGCTGATAAGTTAAAGTGAAATTATGTGTCTACAGGAAATGCAATAACTTGTCCTGTTGGCCACATTTTTGTTAAACCCTGGAAACCTCGCAGACTGGCTGGTTAAGTCTTCTTGCCAAGTTTGTTAGAACAGGACTGGTGCTTTCCTGTTGGTTGATTCACAGTTTAACAAAAGGATTTTAATACTGAAAGAATTTCAGACTCATCAGGTCAACTGCACAATAATAGTTTGAGGATAAATAATTTTTTTTTATTTGTAAGGGTCACAGTAAATCATTTGCATCGCTGTTTACAGCTTTACTGTATATGCTGCAGATACAGGGTGTCATTGAACATTTGCAGCGACAATAAAGGTCAGTCTAATTTTTGTCAGTAAGGACTGACACGAGCTGCATGTATTATTTATTTTTTTAATAGTTTTTATTTTAAATAATTGATTTAACTACAACTAAGCATAAGACGATGCTGACTGGCTGTTCAAGGAGAACGAGTCCCTCACTGAGCCTTGGTCTGTGATTTCTTCCTAAAAAACAACATATCAGGGAGTTTGTTTCTTGCCACTGTCGCTTTGGTTTGCTCTTTGAGGTTTCAGGCTAATACTGTAAACTGTAGAGCTGCTTTGTGACAATTGACTGTTGTAAAAAGTGTTTTTAAATTTAAATAAATTACTTGAACTTGTACTTGAGTGAGACAGTGCTTAGTACCCTCGCCCCTCACTCTGGCATTTTAGCTGTATGTATGATTTAGTTTTTTTAAAAATATTGGTCAGCATTGTATATTAATAATTCCATGGTGCTTCCTTGTTTTATTGATTTAATCGAACTGACAGACTCAGGAACTTATCCTAAGTTCCGTTCACATGCAAACCCCTCACAGAAAGGTCCCACGCAGCCCTTTTAGTGAGCCGATTTGGCTTGTCGTTAGGAGAAAGTTTTTGCAACATAAAAATATATGTAATTAATCAGCAGAAATTTTACTATAATTAAAATTGTATCTGTGTAACTCATTCCTTTATTCATTATCTTCCGCTTAATCCTCGCCAAGTGTCGCGGGGGGGTGGAGGGTTCACCATGCCCACCAGGACAGGGTGCCGATCTATCACAGTACACTCACACACAGACCATGGGGCAATTTAGAGCAGCCAATTTACCTTGAATCCATGTTTTTGGACTGTGGGAGGAACCCGGAGGAAACCCACGCAGACACGGGGAGAACATGCAAACTCCACCCAGATT
>JAOUQT010060767.1:0-10533 GCA_025769995.1 Xyliphius kryptos | reverse complement strand
TGTGTAGCACGGCCGGGTGGGCTGGACTTTTCTCGAGCAGCCAATTACTGTCTAGATCCCGCCCACCCGTTAAAACGGGTCCCAAATACGAAAATCAAACGTGAGAAATTTTTAGACGCGAGGGGGCGATAGAGAGAAGTGCGAGCGCAAAAAAAAACTTTTGGACCCCCTCTGACGCCATAGATCACATTGATAAATTTTAAAAGTAGCATGCGCTCACTGTGTTATTTGTAGCGCTCACTATGTGCCAGATGACTAACACAACTATGAGATGTGGAAAGTGGGACTCTTACAACAGCTGGGATAGGAACTAGCTTTATTACAGATAGTATTAACTCTCAAACTGCCGAAGGAACTCACCAAAAGTCCCGCTCCTGTCCCATGGTGCTCTCTCTTCCCGAGGAATTTAAAGGCTGCACATATTTGATCCCTTGTTTGTAGGGATGAGACGATTAATCGATTTAGCAATTAATTGTGATTAATCAAAATATCATTACAATTCTTAACAAAATTAAGGTGCAGTCCTCTGGTATTACCAAAAACAATTGTACACTACACCTTACCGAGAAATTACAATTAATTAAATAAAAATATAGGTATTTAGAAATAACAAATGACCCACAAATGGAAAAAGTGACACATTGCTTTTGTAAAAATTCTCGGGACACTATTTATGTATTTGAATGCTTTGATATTTAGTGACAGCCCGCTCATTTTTGTTTATTGGATAATAATCATGATTATTTCTTTGACAATAATCGTCTCATCCCTACGGCTTGGTGAGCATCTGTAATGTTGGGACTTGGTGGCTCTCGTCCATATAAACCCCGAATGCCGTCGCTCTTGTGTCCCGTCCTCAGAGAAACCTCAGATCTGGTGTTCTGTGTGGCCGACCTGCAGTTCAACAACCAGAAGCTGCAGGAGGAGGTGCGCAAGATGAAGCAGACTGTGGAGGCCATGGAGGAGACCAACCAAAAACTCCTCGAGGACAACGAGGACCTCAGGACTCAAGTGAAAATGTAATGCACACACTCAGATTCATCCCTCACTGGGGTCATTTTTAATCCAGTAATGACCCGCTCACTGCTGACCCTCTCACTGCTGCCCCCTTCCACCTTCTGTCACCAACTAAAGTTCATTAAATAGAAAATGCTCACCTGTAGGAATAAAAAATAATTGCTGTTTCTGGCTGCAGAGGGCAGCAGACGCTGCAGAGGGAGCGCCTGCTGAAGGAGGAAGTGGAGGAGATGAAGCTGACGCTGAGCTCCTCAGAGGAGAGCAAGGCTCGTGCCGCGGCTCACAGCAAACAGATGGTGGGTGTGTTCCCTGCGCTGCGGCCGTAGGTCCTGGTTTAGTCCCCAAACAAGGTGGACAAAGTCCTCTCTGAGGGGAGTTGGTATGTTCTCTCGGCAGTCCTGCAAACTTAAGTTGACTGAATGAGGACCAGGAATGGTTCCCCACATTTTGCTTAGGAATTCTGGGGATCAGAAAATAAATGTAATGCGTGACTCGCGATGGACGGACGTTGCACCGGCTTTGTGCGCCTCCCGTATGTGGATGTGTAACCGTGCTTTATTTCCTTACAGGAGAAGGAGAACCAAACGCTTTTGACAAAGATCACGTCCCTGCAGGACGAGGTAGGACCTCGGGTCACGGTTTAGTTACAAAGCCATAATAAAGCCATAAGTTAGGAGAGCGTGACCTCATAAATCACGGTAAAGAGTAACATACTCTGCTGTACCTTTTTCCCGTGATTTATTCCCAATAATGCACGACCCAGAGACCCAAAAAGAGGGCGTACATCAACGCCATTATTAGGAAAGCCGTTCTGTTTCCACCATAAACTGTGCGGGGTTTTTTTTTTTTTTTTTTTTTTTGCAGTCTCAAAGTGAAGGTCATGCATTACATTTTTGATGGGGCCCCCGTCCTGGAGCATCCTGGGTTAAGGGCCTTGCTTAAGGGCCCACATCTGTAACTGGATTTGAAACCCCCCCCCCAACCTTCAGATTGATAGCCCAACACCCTGACCAATGAGCTACCATACATTTTATTTTATCTCAATAACCTTTTCTGTCCATTGGGTTACTGGGGGGGGTGGGGGGTGGACTCTCCATTTCCTGCCAGTCTTCTGGAATAAGACCCTGGTACAGAGCGAATAAATTGTATGTCCAAATTTAAAATTGTGTGAATTGCATCATCTTGAGGGTCGTGGGGGGGGGTTCCCCCATGCCCTTCCAGGGGAGAACGTCTCGGGAGATAAACCAAGGACAGGGTGCCAATCCATCGCTGGGTACACACACACACACACACACTATACACCACAATTTAGAGCATTCAATTTACCTTCATGTTTTCGGACTGTGGGAGGAAACCGGAGAACCCGGAGGAAACCCACACAGACATGGGGAGAACATGCAAACCCCACCCCCGTGACCCTCGTAGAGAATAAAGTGGAAGATGATGAATAGATAATGTAATGTATATCACACATTGATACGAATGTGAAGCGCTCAGAGGTGTGTGTTATTGTGAATAATGTCACGGCTGGACCAACGGCTCAGCCAATCAGGTTTGAGGAGCGGAGCGAGCCGCTTTACAATAAGATTTATGATTTTAGTTTAATAGGAACACACTCGGTCCACACACGCTTTGCATTTTGGCGTCCTTAAACACACGACAATTTTTATTTCGAACGATTTAAAGGTTTATAAGCAAATAATCTAAAAAATTGTCGTACTTTTCCTGATTGTTTTTCTTATTTCTATACATTTTGATTCCCGTCTGCCCGGTAACCAGAACATGAAGGTGTCGGTGGAGGTGGATGAGCTCCAAAAGAAGATTCGGACCCTCTGTGAGGTCAACACTGACCTGCAGGTGAGCCGGAGTCGGAGGATTACGGCCGTGTTTGTAGCGAGCGGGATTAAAATGCGTCGTTGTGTTTACGTCACCAGGTTCAGACGCATTCGTTCGACGCGCTGATGGCCGAGAAGGACTCCTTATTACAGGAGGTGAGGAGGAGAACATGCTGCGCTCAGATCACAAAAACTGCCGTCCGTGTGGAAAAGAACCACAAATATGTGGACGCCTTCCAATTGGAATGCGCTTGCCACGCCCCGTTTTTTTAATGACCTTCCCCAATGTATTTCCATACTGTTGAGTTGGGTCTGTATCGCGTCCTTCTGGGACCGGTGACCCGTCTGGAATGTTTATCTGGGTTTAAAAGTGCAGGGATAGGCTTCAGTGCGTCTCATGATCCGTTTGCGTTTTAGAAAAGCCGACAGATGGAGGACCTGCGGGTGGCGGTGGTGGAGTATTCGTCAGTGACCGAGGTAAAGACCCCAGACCTGCGATCTTCTTCTCACTCAGTGGTTCGGTGCATGTGTTTATTAGCATGTTCTCCCTACAGTTACTGAGAGCCGAGAAGAGCAAGTTGGAGAGTCAGATGCAGCTCCTGCAGCCGGACGTGGCCATGTGAGGGTCTCCCACACTTACACATGCATACCTCCAACTAACTTGGACACGGCCCCCTGCTGGTTGCATCTTATTACTGCAGTGATTTTAGAAGTGTGTGTGTGTGTGTGTGTGTGTGTGTCCCCCCCCCCCCCCCCCCCATACAGCCCCGGTCTGTCCCTCTCCGTGGCCTACAGACTCAACCAGACGAGTTCAGGTTCTTTGGAGACGGAGCTGGCGCTTGCACAGCAGGGCCCTCTGGAGGTTTGTGTGTGAATTACATAGATTTTTTTTTTTTTTTTTTTTTTTTAATTTTTATTTAAATTTTTTTTTTTTTTTTTTTTTTAAATAATAATTTCAAGCCATGATTTATTCTTAAATGTCTTTAGAAAATGATTTCCTATTTAATATCCATGTTTTTTTTTTTACAGATTTATAGTTTGTAGGGTGTTTAATTTTGGGCTTTTATTTTAAAAAGGAGATAACTTTGCACACAGGGGTTGCCAGATTGGTGTTGTTTACTCATTGTTAAGCATTTTTCATCTAAAATAAAAGGGATTTGGTTAGAATCGTTAAGTTCGGGTAGATTTAAGTTTGCGTTGAGTATGAGCCGGGAATTTAAAGGGGCGGCGTTTTTATATTACCAGCAGACATTTTGTCTAAAGTAAACACTTTAAAATAATGACTCAAACAAAACTAATAACTCCTGCCATTAAACAAACTCCTTATTTATATGACTGCTCTATACGATCCAATTACCCATCCTGCCCTTATAAAATGTCTAATGTATAAATATAGTGTTAAGCAATCATCCAAATAACGGTCTCCCCTCAACAAGAGGCGCACCTTTGATTGACGTGTTGGCGGTAGGGGTGATGAGGCAGAAATGGTCCAACCCAAAATGCACCTTGACTTAATCCTGCATCGTCCTCTGAGTGTTTCTGAATTTCATGCTGTGTGTGTGAGTGCAGGGTGCAGAGCCTTTCTCCTCCGTCTGCATGACCTCTCCGCTGGACGAGACCCTGGACCGTGAGGTTCTGTTCCTCCTGCAGGGTCCTACGCCTGAGCACATGTCCCTGGAGTTCAAGGTCCTGATTGACAGGCTGGTAAATAAAAAGTTTGTGCACGGTTGATGATTAACGTTCTATATGAAAACGCTGCGGTCGGTCACCGGAGGTAGGGAGGGGGCAGGGGTTACGGCCCCAAAAAAGAAAACCCAGAAAGCTTAAATCCAACAGGAACTAATGCATGGAACTAAAGCATTACTTTTTTTTTCTATGGTTTTAATTTTTCTTTAATGCAACAAGCTGCAAAACGTCAATCTTGAGACCGAAATCTTATGTTTTTCTCCTATTTTGACCGCGTGTGTGTGTGTGTGTGTGTGTGTGTGTGTGTGTGTGTGTTTTAGAGGCGAGAGTTTGACGAGGAGACCCATGCCATTCTCACAGCGCTTAAAACTCCAGAGAATCAGGAACCCTACGCTGACCACAGACTGCAGGTAAAGTCCAAACATGGCCGCAGTGATTTAATAAATCATTCTGATTTGGGATTTGGACCGTGGCATGGTTGTAGGCACCAGACTATTTGAATCATTTCCATAACTTGCTTCTCGGGACGTAAAGACGGCGTAACGATGGTGATGTCATGAAAATGGAACTTCTGTAGACCTTACAGAAACGTCTTTATTGATAATCTACATGTTTATCAATAGAAATATTAAAAAAGAGGTTCCCAGTCGTCGGATTTATTATAGATAAGGATTTTTGTCGGCGCGGTGGACGGGACAAATGGTCACTCTATGAACAAACGTGTTGGGATGCCTACACCGTAGACCTGCAGCAGCTTTCCTCACATAACGGTCAGACACCGATGGAGGGGGAGGGGATTCGATTATAATACTAATAGTTCAGACGTTCACAATTTACCCACGAAAATGAAAGTAAAACGTCCTTAGAGAAGAATCATCAAAAACTTAAATTAGGAATATGCGTCCATCCCGTTTTAATTTTATTTATTTCTTTTTTGTATTTTTTATTAAGAAATCCTAATAAGTTCATCCACGTTGCAAAAAAATCCCCCCCCATCCCCCCCCCACAGAATGATCGAGACTGAAGCGGGTCAAAATGAACCAAAAAAGGATTCCACTTCAAAAAAAAAATTGGTGTTCCCGCTTGTGGTGAAATTTAATTTAGGAAAATAAATCCTGAATAAAGTTGGGGAGGTTCTGATTTATTAAATCCGTTAATACATTACTTAAAACTAAGCGTCCGCATATTTTGGGTCGTGTTGCATCACTGCTTCGGGAAGCGCGGGGCGTGAGGACCTCTGTGGGAGAGTTCTGAATGAAGCTGCTGCTGGAGGTGGAGGTTCTAATCAGGAAGTTGAGGTTACATAACGGCAGCACGCCGCTCTCCGTGGTACTCGTACCACTCACCATTATGTAAGTGTGTGCGCACCAGTGTGATGGAGCACAACGACCCACACGGTTAAGGATGCGAGGTTTAGGGTGGTCACTCAGCGCAGGGTCTGTTCCATCAGATGAAGGTTCTCCGTATTTAATTATAATGTTAATTCTTTAAAACTGGCTGATCGATTCACCGGTCACTGGTGTTCAGGTCCGTGTCCATACCGACCATCAAAAGTATACCATCTCGGTTGGGGCCCATGAGGGTAACCACTGCGCCGTCAGACCCGTCTATCTGATCAATACTGTGTTACATCGTAATAAACACATCAAAAAAAACGAGGCAATAGAATCAAAAAGACAGTTTTATCGTCACAAATATCGAAAGCGAGCGGCGGCTGGAAATACTGGTTCTAAAGAGAAACGACAGTCTGTGAAACTATTTCAACTATTCACCGTATCCAATTCAAGTTCCGCTGAATCATATGCACGTCACTCAAATCACAGGATCAGAATCGGAATGTTGACGAAACGTTTACACGTAGAAAAGTCCTTATATAAAATTCAAATACATAATACTTTGAGTTTTGATTATATAAGACGTTCTCCGTCGTTAAAGAACCCGTACGTTTTTGCGGCTCGAATCCCGATCTGGGCGGAGTTTGTATGTCCTCCCCGTGTCTGCATGGGTTTCCTCATGGTGCTCCGGTTTCCTCCTACAGTCCAAAAATAGGGATTCCATGTAAATTGAATGCTCTAGGCTGCCCCGTATAGTGTGTGGGCATGTGAGTGAGTGTGTGCCCAGTAATGGATTGGCACCCTGCCCAGCGCCTGACATGTTCTCCCCTGGATGGGCATGGGGAACCCCCACCGTGACCTTATTAGAGGAATAAGCGGGAGATATGATATGATATATGATGGATGAATGAATGTTCTCCTTGTGAGTGTGTGAATATCCTTCTGGGACTTTAAGCTCCTCCCACTTACGTTGATATTCTGCACAGATGCGCTTCATTGGCTCCTCCTCCCATATACAATCCCCACCGCTGTCCACATTTAATGATTACTGGTTATTAACACAATCCTATATAAATACGGTAACAGGAATCCCGCTGAGTAACAGGATACCGGTTTCTGGAACGAGCAAATACCGCCATCTAGTGACCAAATTGCAGAGAACGGTTTCTATGATTTAAAATAATGTATATCATGTAGTGATTGTCCATAAAGCACACCTCTGAGCGCTTTAGATACATATGATGTCACGACCCGGCAAACTGCCCAGCCAATCAGATTTAAGGAGTGTTACTATATGGTTTATGATTCCGATCAGGTGATTTGGGGGGAAGGTGCCAATTCTTTAGAACTTGAATTTCCTCGTGTCAATCATTTGAAATAGTTTCATAGATTGTCGTCGTTCTTCAGAACCGGTTTCTCCCGCCGCGTTACACGTTCCATAAGTTTGTATTCGGTCGTCCTTAAAGGTGCAGAAGCATCCCGCTCTTTGGCTCGCAGAACGTCCAGCCCACACACGGTGCTCTCATTCGCCAGATGAATCAGTGCTGCGGCGATGCGAGTGCTTTATTCTGAATGTGCTCCTGATCGCAGGGCCTGCAGGTTCAGCTGGAGCAACGGCACGGCGACTGGACCCACAGCCTGGAGCAGCTGAAGCAGTACACGGACTCGCTGGAGAAGGAGCTGCTGAAGATGGCCAGCAACATGCGCCGCTCCCGCACAGATATCCTGCATCTGTCCATCAGGTGGGTTCTCATAGTGCTGCAGTTCCAGGTTCCTCAGGAGAACATCTCAGGGTTATATGCAATGTAGATTCTGTTTATTGGAATGCTGACTTTTCTTTAATCTCAGACGGAGGCTGTTAGTATGAAAAGGCAGGGGTTCTGATATGGTCTCGGCCCAGGAACCCTCATGGGCATTAGGTCGCGACCCGTTTTTATAGAATACAAACCGAATAAATAAAGACATTTTAAAATATACAATACTTAATCATAAATATCCATACAAAGTAAATCTAAGCGCTGTGCCTTTAAGAAACAGAATCTTTTTCTCAATGAACCCCGTTAGATTTGGAGTGTAGTGACTTCAGCATCTGATTAATTGGGCGGCGACCTCATGACCTCCCCCTTTCCAACGTCTTGTTTTGGTTTGGTTCTTGTGAGAGACACTGATCTGAGAGGCGGGATCCTAATGTTTAGAGTTAGATGAGGGGGAGGGAGGTGTGTTAAAGTCCAGGGGGAGACTGGTACGGGGCTCGGGGGCTGGACTGGGTTCAGATGTTGGACTGCAGGAACCATGGGGCACTGCATGGGGCTCCACAATGTGTACAGGTCAATTCTGCTGAGAGTTCCTCTTTGAGGGAGGGAGATGAGATGTAATGCATGGAGGGCGAGTCTTATGTGTGTGTGTGTGTGATTGTGTAGGGTGAAGGAACAGGAAATCCAGAAGCAGCAGTTAAGTGATGAGCTGCATCAGCTTCAGTCTCAGAAGGAAAGCAGCCAGACGGCAGACACCATGCTGCAGGTATGTATTCAAACGTAGGGCGGGGGGGATTGATTACAGCTTATAGAGCCATATCGTGGAACACTTTTTTTTTTTTCTTTTAAATAATAATGTTGTGTATGTATTGTATACATTACAATTTGTGTAGGTTTAAGAGTTTAGAAAGTGTTTACACGAGCGCGGAAAGGGTTACTGAAGCTTCAAACCTATAAATAATACTCATACATATCGCCGTAACCGCCGGTTCAAGCTGCCCGCCGTGGGTCTGGACAACCATTTGATTTATCTATAAATGATAAATTAATGTGGTGTTTTTGTCACCGATCAGAATACAACCGTACACACAGGCAGAGTTGTTGCTGACTTTGGAGGCGGAGCTTAGTGGAAACACCACACGGAAATGATTCCCTTCATTAGAATTATGAGGTCTGCATTGATTTGCATGAAGCAGTCTGACTGAAAGGGAAGCTTCAACTAGTCATATAGCACCCCCTATAGACAAAAGAGCACTGATTTGAATCTTGGGGACTGATGCTGAATTTTTAAGTGTATTTGAGTTTGCAAAAATCAACATGGCTGTAACTTATGGATCCAAATTGCTAAGTTGGGAAACAAATGTGTGTAGAAGCCTGAATATGGCGTCACAAAGGGTCCAAATGTTTTGAGAACTCAAAAACAGAATTCGTAAGCAGTTTTCTTCATTGCAGATTCGCTGAAGACGCCTTATGTTTAGCACGGCTGGGTGGGCTGGACTTTTCTCAAGCAGCCAATTACTGTCTAGATCCCGCCCATCCGTAAAAACGGGTCCTGAATACAAAAAATGGAACGTGAGAAATTTTTAGACGCGAGGGGGCGATAGAGAGCAGCGTGAGCTTAAAAATAATAAGCTTGAGTGCAAAAATGAGAGGCGGGAGGGCAAAAATGAGAAGCGCGAGCGCAGAAATGAGAAGCACGCGTGCAAAAGTGAGAGGCAAGAGTGCAAAAATCAGAAGCACGAGTGCATAAGTGAGGGGTGCGAGTGCAAAAATGTGCAACGAAGAAAATTGCTTACGAATTCTGTTTTTGATTTCCAAAACTTTTGGACCCTTTCTGACACCATACTTGAAACCTTCGCGCTACATTGTGTGTACGTGCAATGGATTAGTTTCTGTCACATTTCACATCCAGGGGGCGCAGGATTAAGCGTAATGATTAATCCACCCCAATATGACTAAACCAACGATTTTTCATGAGCTCTGGCTATCGATGTGGATGATTCCGCAGAATATCCGTTAGCACGTTGTAAATGTTTCCAGAGCGCCTCCAGTAAAATAATGCGTGACGGCCGCCGTCGTCAGACCGCGTCTCTGTGACGGAGACGATCGGTTCGTCCTGGACCATCAGGGTTTGGACCGTTTTTGGTTGAAACTTAGCATCGTGTTGATGCTAAGCGTTTGTGCTCATGTTCAGGTGGATGACCCTTCAAACGACTCTATGCCAGAGGGGTACGAGGTCCACCCTGTTGAGGAAGAACCACCTGGGCTTGAAGCTCTGCTGGATCCAGATGAAGAGCTCCATGAGAACAGCAGCTCTGAGCAGGTGGATCTGGAACAGACCTTCAGCACCGAGATGGCAGGTGGAGAACAAAACGAGGAGCGTGGAGGTCCACAGTGTGGGGTCACGGGTTCATATGGTGAGGTTCCATGCGCAGCTCAATGAGATCAACCAAGATCCTTGAGTTCAGTAGATCATGTCACATGGGAAGAACATGCAAACAGGCAAGCAGTGTCCTTTATGTATAATCTTTAAGTAGAACAGGAATAATGAAGCACCTCTGACCTCAGAGAGAGTGTGAAGACGCTCCGGCTGACCTCGGTGCTCCTGGTGGCAGCCTTGTAAGGAGGTTCCTCCTGGAGAACATCTTCTTTGGCTAAGCTCTCTGGTTTGAACCTTAGTGACCTGAACTAATTTAGTGTCCTGAACGCATGACTGCCAGCCAAGCGGGCATGGGAGGAGAAGGGGGGGGGGGTCTGTTCCAGAGCCAGAACCAGGTCTGAGGTGTGTGTAGCATTGTGGGGACCAAAACCAGCCTACACACTCACATGTGGGGACCTGCTGTAAATAATTGTGTGTTTTTTTTTTTTTTGTTGTTGATTATATATGATTAAGGTTATGGGGTTTTA
>JAOUQT010060762.1:0-10533 GCA_025769995.1 Xyliphius kryptos | reverse complement strand
GAGCATGACTTTAAAAGGTTCTCAGAACCTCTTCTTACCGGTCATGGAGGGGTCGAGCCCAGCTTCAGGAGTGCTTCCATCCTCCTCTCCACTGATAAAATCTAGAGGAAAGAGAAATAAAGACGTCTAAGATCTGCTTTGCTTCCAAACCCACAAGTGAATGAGGTCCCAGACTGTCGTACCTCCCGAAGCTTCATCTGCCGCGAAGTCTTCATCATCGTCGAGGTATTGCTGAGCCCTCGGCACGTCGATCGTCTCCAGATCCTCAGGGAAGGGAACCTCACCCCACACCTTAGAGCTCTTCACGATTTTTTTTTCATAAACTGTGTCCTGTATTTTGGCCACTAGATGACCGTATTTGATTGTTAAAGAAACCAGATTTTTTTTTACTTACGACCGGGTTCATTTGGTGGGTTTTTGCGTTTAGTCAAGGCTTAGTCAACGCATTTTTAAATAAAACGTAGTTGTTTTTTTTTATCATTTTGTGTTGGTAACTTTAAGCTTTATAAAAGTAATAAGGCACTCGAGGATGTAAATTATTGTAAATAAATCGCGGAAAGAGGTGTAACTGTATACCCCTTGCACGAGCCTAATAACACCTCTTACCTGTTTTATGTTTTTTTTTACATAACACACACACACACACACACACACGCACGCATATATATATATATATATATATAATTTTTGACCCAAATATATATATACTTTCAAATACGGTTTCCTTGACGATCGAGTGCCCTTGATTTGCTTGCATCTTTAGAGAATAGTAGTAGTGCACAAGAAGCTATTTAGAACCACGTTAACGTTTTGTCTGAAGGAATTGTCAACGTAAAACACGCTGGGTAAGTAATATAAGGGTCAAAATATTTATGTTTATCATTAAATAATAATTGTTTTAGATGATTTAAAAGCTTAAAAACACATTTTGTCGCCTAAAGTTAGACGACGCCCGAGGTGTTTCTACGTCAAATAATGGAGTTCAGCTTGTTTGGTAACGCCGAATATTTGGGGCCTTAGTTATTGTAACTAATATGACTGCAGTATATATGCGTTTTGATGATTTTAAAAACATTTTTAGCACTATCCGCAGTTTGGAACCAACACTTCATTGAAATAACATTGTGAAGTTAGGTTTTAGGTCGTTTGCGTTTAAATGAATCACCGAGTTGAATCACCAAATGAGTTGCGATTGAACAAATTATTTAATGTTTACTTCTTTACCTCCTTTATTAATCGAGTTCAGTGTTAAAACACAAATATATGGTCCGTATTTTATATTGTCGGTACATCTTTTCTTCAGTAAAACCTGAGTAATGACACATCTTGTCCGCTAGAGGGCGCAGAGGTATCGTTTTGTTAATGAGAACACACACACACACACACACACACACACACACACACACACATACACACACACACACACACACACACACACACGTACACACACACACATACACACACGCGCACACACACACAAACGACAACTACATTAAAAAGTAGACAAGTGTGTAAATAAGTCATCTACACGTATTCGGTACAAACTTAATTTTTCTACCATTTAATATTGAGTTTAGATTTGGATCTCCAATAATCGCTCTGCTTGTGTTTAAAAAAAACATTACTGAAATTCTTAAAGAAAATGCTTTAATGTTGGGCATTTTTCTTTGGGAAGAATGGCACCTTGTTCCTCCCTGTAGAAAAGCTTTAGTGCCTCTGTAAGCCCAGATGAGCTTTATTGCACAAATCAGGGCATGGTATTGAAAATGTTAAAGTTATAAACAACGTATAACAGAAAATCTATAATACACAATTAATGTGGAATATACAGAATTTAATAATGCGTGCCGTGTCGTTAACGATAAAGACTGAAAAATAACTTTCATTATAAAGTAATTTACCAAACAACTGGTGTCAATGCACACACTTAATATAGAGGGGGAATTTTGATCAGCCAATTTACTGAATTAATGTTTTGGACTGTGGGAGGTGTAGGAGGTTTTGAATATAAATATTAATTGTAGTAATATTAACAGAGGTAACATGCAGACACTGGGAGAACATGGAAACTCAGATCACAAAGAGTTGGACGTACTAAAGCAATAAGGTATGAGAGGGCGGCATTAATGTGAATAAATCACGGGAAAGAAGTGTGGTTAGGCACGACATGTAGCAAAGTACAGTTACACCTCTTTTCTGTGATTTATTTACAATAATACACAACCTTGAGTGCCTTATTAGTGTGATTTGCTGTTGGCACTATTGTTATTTATTATAACAATAATTTGTTATTTAATCTGTTTTATTGTTCCACCTGTTTTCTGTCCGGCAATCTTCTCCCACAATTTTTGAGCTAGTTTTCGCAGGACAAATTTCCTTTTCACTTTGCATTATAGTAATATTTGCACTTCCATAATTTGGCCAATTGTTGAGCTACAGAAACTAAATTCCCTGGAGTCGTAGAGGGTTACACCTGGATCGCTCACCCGGCTACTCCCATTTTTTGATCCAAATAACATTTATTTCACTACAGTTTGAGATATTATTAGCTTTTAAATCAAAACTGTCTTATTGAGTTTATAAAAAAAATCTGTAAATTAATGTATTGTAGAGGGGTTGGACAATGAAACTGTTTTAGACCACAATAATTTATTAGTATGGTGTAGGGCCTCCTTTTGCGGCCAATACAGCGTCAATTCGTCTTGTGAAGTCCTGCACAGTGGTCTAAGGGATTTTGAGCCATTCTTCTTACAGGATATTTGCCAGGTCACTACGTGATGCTGGTGGAGGAAAACGTTTCCTGACTCGCTTTTCCAAAACACCCCAAAGTGGCTCAGTAAAATTTAAATCTGGTGAGTGTGCGGGCCATGGAAGATGTTCAACTTCACTTTCATGTTCATCAAACCAATCTTTTGAACTCGGTTATGTCACCCATAATGTTGTGTGCATTGCAATATTTTGAACAAAACTGTGCTCCTACCCTGCTCATTGAACCTTCACACTCTGCTCTTACTGGTGCAATGTGCAATTAATGAAGATTGGACACCAGGCTCATCCAATTTAGCCATGAAATTTCCCACACTTAAATGACCGGTGTTTCAGTTTCATTGTCCAACCCCTATATATCACGCATTGATATAAATGTGAAGCGCTCAGAGTTGTGTGTTGTCAATAATGTCACTGCTGGACAAACGGCTCAGCCAATCAGATTTAAAGACCGCAACTACCCGTTTTATAATACTGATCAGAGATTAGAGGTAGGGCGTAGAGTACATACTACAAATCTACTTATTTAGTCACCTGCTTGGAGTCAACAGCAACAAATTATGGGTAGCTGGTTTAATAAACTACATGCATGATGAAGGTCAGTGTGGCTCGGTGGGCTGTGTAATAAGAATAATTTTAAACTTGCAATGAGGGAGCGGTTTAATTGGACGCTGCATCTCACCCCATTTATAGGGACTTTATAAATACAGTCGGATGAAATAAACCTGTCATCCTCTGATCTGAAGCTTTACACAAAATAAAACAGATTAATGTCAGTGCAAATTCGATTTGACATTGCGTTAGAGAGAAGACAACAGCCCATATACGCTGAATGGTACAGGGGTGCGATGATGAACACTTAAAAGCAAGCAGATTAACAAGGTCCTTGTGCGCTCATGTGTTTGTGAGCTTTTTTCCAGTTAACTCAGTAGTTTTCTCACAAATTCCAAACACAAACTAAATATTAATCTGTCTGAGTGTGGGATCGTGGAGGTTACGGGCCGAGTCGTTTGGACAGGTGTAATTGTACTCTGCTTTGCGCCAGACCTAATAACACCTCTTTCTTGTGATTTATTTAGAATATTGCCATTCCCTCTCGAGCCTTATTGCTTTATTACTACAAATCCTGATTGTTGAAGCTGGACAACTGGCAAGCAAAGCATTACAATAGCTATACTATCGAGCTGGGATAGAATGAGGGCTTGGAGCTGCAGCTGTGTAGCCTGTTCTGTCGTGAAAGGTCTGAGAGTTTACTATGAGTGTCATTTGTGCACAACATCAGCGTCTGACTGCACAATTTCAAAAATCACACAGATGCACTCAAAATTCTTACAGAAATCATTCTCAGAAGTGTGGAAGCCTCCAGGGGAACTGTGGGACGTCATAAAAGCTGCTGATACTTTTGCCCAAATAGTGAAGTTCACAACAAATTTTAAGTAGGCGGTCCAATCTAATTTCCTTCACATAAGTGACGTCTGATGTTTTCAATTCCATCCCGAGCCTCGCGTATATATTGAATTATGCGGTGACACCTCAAGACGCAAATCCAATTAGAGTGAGAAATCAAATTCAAATCTGATTTGTACATGACAGCTCACTAAGTAAACGTTAGCTGGGAATTGCTACAATCTGTACTGAGTCTCATGCATTGATCAGCTCCGGGCCATGCAGGAGTGAAGAAACATCAGTGGATCCACACTGAATTCATTTTTACTCGTTTAAATTTTTTTTTCCTTTTTCAAAGCATAAACGTCACCTTGGTTGGGATTCATTAAAACTGGTTGCTCAGCCGGTTTGGACGTGAAGTTGCATCACACGGCGGCACCTTGTGGGGGGGTTTTGATCTGGAAATGCACAGTTATGTTTGATCACCGGCTTTAAAGGGATCATCTGAACCAACTGCGTTTCATATGTGTATCTGTTGCCGCTAGTTTGCAGGCTGATCCGGTGTAATGTCTGCAAAAGACAAAGTTGCCCTATCAGAGTCTCTAAAGACTGCAGGTGAGAAACTCTGATCTGTATTCATTATTTTTACTTATTTACTTTTGGACATCTGTTCGCTTCTAACTTTAGGGCAGGCCCTGTTTCATCGTGACTGTATTTCAGTGCACAAAGCAGGGTCCATGAAAACATGGTTGGATGAATTTAGTGTTGAACATTGACCTCACTTCCATCCAGCAAATTTGGGATGAACTAGAACAGATAACATGAATTTCTGACCTCACAAATGCTCTTATGCATATATATAAAACATGTAGTTCCGGTCCTTAAATCTGATTGGCTGAGCCGTTTGTCCAGCCGTGACAATATTGACAATAGCACACACCTCTGAGCGCTCCACATTCTCATCAATGCGTGATATACAATACGATAGTTTCCCGTTTTTCTTATCTACATTCTAGCTACTAGATGGTGGTATTTTATTGTTAGCTAAAATGAAATCCGGTTACTCAGCGATCAGTGTTCACTTTAAAAACCGCACTAGATCACATTGTGGAAAGGCAGATTATTAATGATTTTGCACACAATAAATGCATTTATGAATCACACCTTTTTTTTATAATAGTGTGTTTGTATCTGTTTTATAAAAGCAATACAAAGCTCAAGGTTGTGCATTTTTGTGATTAAATCACAGGTAAGAGGTGTAACTACGTTTCGCGTCAGAACTAGCAGCACCTTTTCCCCATGATTTATTCACAATAATGCCACACCCTTTTGTATCTTATTGCTTTATTATTTCTAGAAACACACTCCAAACCCTGAAGAAAGCCACCACATTAAGGTGGTGAAGTTTTACATTTCACTGATTTGATATTCGTGGGTATTTTTATTGTTCTGGGAAAACAGCCTTATTTACTTAACTGCACCTCACAAGTTAAGGGGTAAGGTTAGAAGTAAGGTTTATAAAATAACTAGCGGAATAAGAGGATGCACTCTGGTGGAGAACTTGATAACATTGTGAAAGTTGAAAGGTAGTTGTTTTTAAATGAGTGATGGCATTTGGAGTGGATATATTTTAAATGAATATGTGGAATAAATATAGTGTGAGTTGTGACTACGGTGTTCACGTGCTTGCTTTCTTACATGAATGCCAAAATGAAAAAAACACAAATTTATCCCTGTGACACAGTGGCTTGGTGGTTAGCATGTTCTCCTTTCAGAAGCTGGGGATCCAAGTTCGAATCCCAATCAGGGTGGAGTTTCCCGGAGTAAACCCACAGAGAACGAGGAAACTCCACGTGGAAACTCCCAGCTTCTGAGAGGAGAACATGCTAACCACCAAGTCACTGTGACACGGTGACTTATTTGTTCATTTATTTATTTATTTGTAAAATTATTTGCATGACATTTGCCTCAGTCGATTGTAATTTGCATGGCGGTCTCAGAAAGCAGAACATCCTACACCGAGTTCCCCGCGAATGCACAGCGTGATGATTGGCATTCGACCGATATGTATAATAGATGTCGAAAAAGAACATTTAAAGCTTTTAAGGTGCTGAATATGTGAGTGTGGCCTCTTTAAAACGTGCTGTTTTCATGGAATAGATGGTAATTTATTATGAAAACATTGGGCAAAAACACTCGTATTCAATATTCATTACACGAGACCTGCATTTTCCCAACATCGGGGTTAATTATTAAAAAGGAGACAAAAATAAATGATGTATGAGTTAAAAGCAGATACAGGAAGTGAACGTCACCTGCTCAGATGCGTTGTGGCAGCGATTCACGGCAGATGGATCTTTCTGAGGTCCATCTTTAGCATGTTTATTCGTTATAATCCCCTCCACTTTATTAGGTACAGCTAATATACAAGGTACAGTAGGTTTGAGCGGTGGATGATTCTCAGCACTGCACTGACATGGGTATGTACAGTATCCAGTTTATTAATTGCACTTTTGACTATCCAGTGAATCGCAATTACAAATTTAGAGTCCTGTTTGGAATGTTTAAAGCACATGTTGGATTGTGTGATCGATGGTTCACATCATGAGTTATGACTATGATGTCATACGTGTGGTGAACTATTACATTCGTTAACCAGGCTGAAACCTTTGGCGTTTCATCTCCCCACTTTTATTTTATCCCGGTTCCTGTCTCACCTCTGCACAACCTAAACACAATCACACATACAGAAGGCGTTTGATGTGCAGGGTCATGAGCTTTGTTGCTTGTTATAAAACGTGTGGTTCCGCTTTTTAAATTTGATTGGCTGAGGCTTTTTTCCAGCTGAGACATTATTGATTAACACACACCTCTGAACGCTTCACATTTGTATCAATTGCTATACAATACATTATTTTAAATCATAAAAAAATGCTTAATATAAACAGCGAGCCGTTTTACAAAACTGGGTTCTGTAAATTGGCCAGTAGTTGGCAGTTTTTGATTGTTATAGAAACTGGAAATCTGTTACTCAACAATCAGAGCAGTTTAGTAACACATTCGAGGTTGTGTATTATTGTGAATCTATCATGGGAAAGCCACCAAGCTGCCCCCGTTTTATGAATTCTAATGTACATTTAAAAGAAAACAGTTTTTTAATATAAGATAATGTAAACAGAGAAGTGGTCTGCAAGTGGAACTTTATTTTTGTTCCGTGCGACTCGCGCCCGTTGGTGTTTAGTTCCGGCATATTACATGTATATATTTTTTTCTGAACGTGGTCTTGATGATATTGCTGCGCTCATACAATTAATTAATTGTAGCACTTTTAATTGAAACGATTAATTGAAGAAAAGATTAATCATCACGTCCCTATTTGTCTGTTCTGGAATAAGTTGTAGATCTTTATTTACGGCTCATAAAGCTGAGTAACATTTTGTTAAACACCTCCAAACTCTTTCCACATTTGTTTAAGACAGCTGCTGATGTAGAACGACGGTGAAGAATTTTGTTCTCATCGTTCATCGCATCATCACCTGTATATTTTCCTGTCTCCTCTCGTTTAAGGATGACTGGCTCAGGAATGAGAACATTACAGACGAGCCACCCATTTTCCTTCTCTTTCGAATCCGTCCAATTTGCAGACACCGCTCATCCTTGGTGGTCCTCTCGTCCTGACCTGTCTTTAGCCGAAACTTTAAATCAGCCGAGTTAATAGCTATTAGCGCTTCTTATCCAGTAATTTATTATTTTCCGTTCACACAAGTCCTCCAGGTAATTACCAGGAAATTGAAATAGGTCTCGACCTGGTAAATTGCCATGTCTGAGATTTCCACTCCGGCCAGCGATGGTAATTAACCCCTGCGTGGTAAATGACAGGTAGGATTCTGGGGAGGAAGTGCATGTGTGAAAGTCACTGTTCCTCTCATTATCAGCCTCAGAGCAGCGCAGCAGAACAACACATTTTAATGGAGCTGTATTTTCGGTGTGAATTTAATATCACGATATATTTTACACCAGGGGTTCTTAAACTTTTCATACCAAGTAGCACCCATTATCAAACCAAAACCTTCAAGTACCATCTATGTTTTTCGTCACAGAACAACATACGCAAACATCAATTAAGTGTGAGTGTATATTAAAGCAATAAGGTATGAGAGGGCAGACTAAATTACGGAAATGTTACACCTCTTTTTCTAATTAATTTACAATAATGCACAATCTCGAGTGCTTTATTGCTTTTATAAAACAGTTACGAACACACTATAATAAAAGAATAAGGTTTGATTCATAAATGCCTTAATTAGCTTGTGATCTAGTCCGGTTATTTAAAATGAACGCTGATCACCGAGTAACATGTTTTCCACTGTTACCAACTCACCTGTAAGAAAAGTTGCTATAGGCTGTTCGTAAAGTTGTTAAAGATGCTAAATGATGTCATTGTCTAACTGCATAAGGGAGAGAAAAAGGTGCTAAATATGTATATTGTAAAAATACACAAATGTATTGTTAAATGTATAATTAAGAGAATGTATTGTATTGCTAGTCTGTGTTCCTTTATTCAAACTTGTGACCTAAACATTTGGCAGACTTAGCTTTTTCTTTTTTTTTCCCCCTTGCCAGACTGTCTAAAAAGTCGCTAAATATTGTGACGAAGTTGCTAAGTTGGCTACAGTAATGTTTCCAGTTTTCCTCACAAGTAAACTACGCAAAACTAAGCAAAATACGATTTGATTACTGATGAACACCTAACCTGTGGAGGCTGTTTTTTTATTGTTTTAATATTATAACAATAACACACCTCTGAGCGCTTCACATTTGTATCAATGGGCACTCACACAGTCGCACTCTATACGGAACAATTTAGAGCATTCAATTTACCTTAAATCCATGTTTTGGACTGTGGGAGGAAGCCGGAGACAATCCACACGGATATGGGGAGAACAAAGAAATTCCACTCAGATTGGGATTCAAACCAGGAATCCCCAACGCTGAGAGACACTTTAAAAACTGGAATGTCACGGAAGAGCAGATTATTAACAATTAAGTTTACAATTAATGCATTTGTGAATAAAAACTTTTTATATATAAGTGTTTTATAAAAGCAATAAGACACTCGAGGTTGTGCATTATTGTGAATAAATCACGGTAAAGAGGTGTGACTGTACTCTGCTACGCGTCAGGCCTAACAACATTGTCTCCTGTGATATATTCACAATAATGCCACACCCTCTCGTACCTTATCGCTTTATTATAAAATGGGTAGTTCACATGCGTATTAATGCATAATGTACAATAATAATTATTTTCCTGAGGTTTTTTATAAACTACTTTCTGTAATTTGATCACTAGATGGCAGTGTTTTACTGGCATCTACAAAAAAATGAACTAAATTAAATTAATTTGCTTTAAGCAAAATAAAATTTTGCTTTCAATAAACTATAAACAATGATAATGTGTTTGTAAGCATTCTATTAAAGCAATAAGGCACTTGAGGTTGTGTATTATTTGTCTTGGGACTTTTGACAATATACAATATCAGGAATTCTGTGTGACTTTTTATGTTGTAGTTTTGAAATCTGAGCTTGTGATCAACGCCAATGGACTGAACTACTGCATCTAAAGCAGGTCAGTGAGAACTGTCATGATCAGTGAAGGTGATTGTGCACAGAATCTGGGATCATCTCCATGTCGTTGGACACATGAATTCACAATGTCATATTTATCTTCAGTATTTCTATTTTTTTAAATGTAGTATCATTATGTTTGTGTATTTGATGGAAAACTCTGTTAGGGTGCCAGCTGCACAGAGGAAGTGGCCCGCTGGGAGTGATCCACACACACATATACACACTGAAAGCTCTTATGTCTTTAGTCCCTGTGGACTCACACACATCTCTATCTGGCAAAGTCCAGTTTTACTTCCTCTTGTCTGCCAGTTTGACATCCTTTTAAATGTTCTTATTAAATCTTTTCTCACCATAGCGCTGCCCTGCTGCTAGTAGCTTTTTTTTAAAATAAACAAAGGACAACATCCTGATTTTTAGACACTGAGATAAAAAAATATGACTTAAAGTATTGGGACCCATATGTTACAGCTCCAGCATTTACATTTAGTCATTTAGCAAACGTGTTTGTCCAAAACGACTTACAAATGAGATAACAACACAAGTCAGAAGTTTAGGAAAAAACAGCTAAATTATAGTACCATCAACCCTGTTCATTAATCAATCTGGATTTTTATTTGTTTGTTATTTATTAATTATTTATTTCTTTTATAGCAAGTGTTTGTAGAAGAGGTGTGTTTTAAGAAGTTTCTTGAGTGAAAACTTGCACCTCGTTTAGTTGAAATCACCAGGCGACGTTAATCACTACACTTTT